>PVKU01006228.1:0-107871 GCA_004027475.1 Anoura caudifer
TGGCTCACTTCTTCAACCCCTGTGACTTTCTAAATAAACTTTTGCTTGTATTTGAGTCTGGCTCTGAATTCTTTCTTAGCCAGCACTCAAGTACTGAGATTGCTATACTGAAGTTCAGTCTCTGGTATTGTTCTGGTGCCATTTCTCCACAAACATTATCATTTTGGTCCTTCCATTAACTTGCTCTGTAACTTCGGAAAATACAATAACCCCTTTTGGACCTCCTTCAAAAATGCTAAGGTCCATTTCAACTCTTACATGTTTTACATCCATGAAATTAGCCACAATCACAGTGATGCGGTAACACATCACCACAAAATAGGGCACTTTGGCATATGGAGTATCTTAAACTGGAGGAGCTGGAAGAAAACAGCAGAGGGAGGAAGGTCACTCTGACCTCCCCTATCCTTCATCCTTTCCCTGAAGTAAGTCATAAAAGCCTTGGGTGAGATGTGCCCTCCCTATACACAGGAAGAAGGAAGACATTCTTTTTACCAGAGGCAGAGAATTTGAGGCTGAGAAATCTATACAAACAAACCATGTTAAACTAAACTTTATCTTCCTAGTTTCTTTTTTTCTTTTTTTTTTATTGTTGTTCAAGTACAGTTGTCTCCATTTCCCCTCCACCACTTTTCCCCACCCCAGCCATCCCCACCTCCCACCCTTGATCCTACCCCCTTTGGCTTTGTCCATGTGTCCTTTATACGCATTCCTTGACAACCTTTCCCCCTTTTAACCCCATTAGCCCTTCCCCCTCTGGTTACTGTCAGTTTGTTCTTAATTTCAATGTCTCTGGCTATGTTTTGCTTGCTTGTTTGTTTTATTGATTAGGTTCCACTTATAGGTGAGCTCATACGGTATTTGTCTTTCTTTGCCACCTGCTACTCCGAACCCAAACCCCTAAGTTTTGTCTATTCTTCACAAACTGATTCTTCATCTAAAACTATAAAAGCTTTCTGCTCTGATCACTTCTTTGAGTCTTCATTCTCTCATGAAGGCTCATGTGTTCATGTAAAAACTCAGTAAAATGTGTATGCTTTTCGCCAGTTAATCCATCTTACATCAGTTTAATTCTTGGGCCCAGTCAGAGACCCAAAGAAGGGAGATGGGAATTTTTCCTCCCTGCAACAGTAAGAAAAACATAATTACTAATGATATGAAGAGCATAATGAGATGAAACATAACATCTATAAGATGGTTATATACAGATATTGTTTTTTTGTTTGTTTGTTTGTTTGTTTTACACTATGGATTCCATTTGATAACAACACTGATAATTAGGTGGATGAAGCTATAGATTTAAGGGGCTAAGGGCATGTTTTTCTTTGCTAGTGTAAGACAGGCAAGGTGATGTTAAAAGATAACATTATACAACTGGGAAGAGAGGTGGTGAAACATAGACCCTGCAGGCATTGGTTTTAATTTGGTTCCCAAACAATTGCAGGTCTCAGTGGATCTTGAGGAGAGTGACAGGTTCTAAGTGATGTGTGAGCAAGGCAATTCTTCCTCAGCGTGGACTCCAGGAATGAAAGACTATTGGAACAGGGACAGCAGCGACTGCTTCTTTTTTATTACTGTCATTCATTAGTAATGCTACTTGAGCTGGAAAAGGCCTTTCTACTGGGTGTTCTAGCTCACTAACTTTCTAAGTGTGATAAGCTTCTCAGAAAAACCTTTCCTCCCAAATGTTTGAGTATCTGATGATTTGGGGGCACTGACCAAGGAAAGAACAAAGTGAGTACTGAGCCTGGTATCCGCAGCTGACTGCCTAATTCAGGCACACACTTTCCCTTACCCCAATCATTTCCTTGAGTTGATTTAGTCAAAATGCTCAATTCTCAACTTTACTTAGCAAACAGTTTCAATTACCCACCAGTGGGTCCTTTTATAAGAAGTTGATGACCCCTTCTCCCCAGGTCATAGATCTTTCTCTGTTGTCATGTTCATTGATCACAACAACAGTAGCTATTAATCTATTCCTTTGGGGGTTCTCAGAAGTCAATTTTATTAAGTACCTCCCTACCTGACTGAAGTCTTCAATACTCTTTTCTCTTCCATGGATTCACCACATACTTAATGCATGGAAGAGAGAGGGTTTCAGTGTTCTTAAGGGTTTTTTCTTCCAGATCTCAGCCCTGAACCAAGCTCTGCGTTTGAGAGTGACCTAGATTCACTTACTCCCATTTCACCCTCACACGTTGTTTCTGGTCTTCTTTACCCTAACATAACCAGTGGAGAATGAGTGGATTTCTCCAGCAGATTTAGTTTCCAGTTCAAACTTTGAGTCACTACATTTCCTCTCCTTGCTCCTTATGTAGAAGATTCTAAAATCTTTTAGAATCTTTTATTCTCTCTTCTAGGCTCTAATCTTGAACTTCAGCTGTAGTTACTATAAAGGTTAACACTTGCTCTGCCTTCTCCACATACATTGATGTTCCTAATATTCAACTTAGTTTTTGAAAAAATTATGATATATCTTTTGCTAAGCATTTCATATATAATTATTTTCTCCTATCTCTTCAAAGATCATGCTTTCCCTTAGGCAGAGTTTGGGCCTTGTGGTTGGTAATGAAATCCCATAGACTACTGGCATATCGCTGAGCTTTCCAGAATGTTCAATACATTCTTGATGAGTTAAATGGAATCTTCTTGACCTCCAACCACTTCTTTTCAGTAGCTGGCAGCCAGCTCTAGGTTTGCAAAGTTTGTGTTAGTTACAACTTCAGTCTTCAATCACTCTGAGGATAATGGAATGAGATTTTCTTTGGTTTAAAAATCCTACAAATACATTTCATCCTGTTTGTCATTGTCTTTTTCTACCATTGCCTTTGGTCTTATTGATGCCCTCCCCAGCAGCCCAGAGATTGTAATCCTATTCATTTGTAAAACTCTTACCTAACTACTCACTTTCACTCCTTAACCAGTAAGACAAAAATGTCTTCCTTTACAGTATTTGCCTTAGGTCCTTAAAAAAGGATTTATAATTCCTTTTTTAGGGTAGCACATTTTATTATTCTTTGTATTCACCCTACATTTTATAGAGCTGTAGGAAGAAAAACCTACTCAAAAGAATAATCCCCATTCCCTTTTTTTGTGATTGAATCCTTTATTCCTGCCTTTCCTCAGTGAATGGGTATAATTACATATATAGAAAATTAGAATATTTGCTATGATAATTATTCACCTTTCTAAAATAGGAGAATAATTATAACAATGAAAATAGGCTGTATAAGGTACTACTTACTAAAGCTTTCTTTTCAAATCTGCCAGAAAAATGGCTTCTGAGACATGAATAATTAATATTAATTTCTCACAGATACTTCTTATTCATTTGGAAAAAAAAGCAACAGAATGCCTTCATACTTCCAATTTCACTGTTGAAAATGCTCTCCAAACATCTGGAGTAGTTTTTACATAGCCAGCCTCCATTATTACATAATAGATTGTAAATTTTAAAAATATTTAAAAAATTTAAATTAAAAATATTTTAATATTTTGAAAATTTAAAAATAATTTTTAATTTAAATTTTAAATATTTATTTTTAAATATACTAGAAATTTTAAAACAATGTGATATTTGGCAGTTTGCCTTACCCTTGTTAACAAATTGAAACTTTCCTATTCTATCATTCTATTAAAAGGTCAGCTATAATATTTAAAAGATCAATGTGGAACTAATCACAAGTTTTGATTCAATGTTCATTTCATACAATTATCAAAGTTAGAAGAAATTGAAAATATTACATATTGAATGATTAGAGTTTATATTACTCCTGGGATGTAAGATTAACAGAAATATCATTTTTTATAGAAAAATCATTAAAGACCTATATATGAGCTGAGTGAGCACACTTAATCTGCAGTAGAGGAAAATGTATATTTTTTAAAAGCAATCTGTAAATGTTTTTCAAGTGCATTTAACTCTTGATTCATCACATAAATAAGGAAGACTGTGACAGATAACCTCATTTTCTGAGTTGTGAGAGTCATGAGAGAAAGCAAACAGAAAACATGGCCCTGCATGGTACAAATAATAGTCATGAAAAACAGGCCAATGTGGGCTACTGTTACCACTTACCAAATGTCTGACATATGGCTGGGTGTTGGGAACTGCCCTGCCTGGTTCCAGAAGCTGTAACCCCCCCATGGCTAAGGTTGAGTGAGCGACCCCTGGACCATAAACCACTAAGGAGACAAAGCTTATCTCCCTAGCAGGGGCATCACTTCTGCTCCTTTTACTTCATCCATAACTGACCCCCAATGCTTGATCAGTTAGCCAATGATGGGTAAGATTCCTCAAGGGGGGACCAACCTAAGCCAGGCATGATCATGTGGAGGCCCCAAGGAAGGACTTGGGGGGCTACAGCAAAAGGGGACCCTCAGCTTTGAAAAAGTTGATGGACCCTCAGCTTTGACATATCCTGAGTCCTCTACTGTCTGCAAGAAGTCTCCTAATCTCTTGGCTGCCTTACCTCCCCTACCTGACTTAAGCCTGAAACAAAGCAAGTGGTAGGTACAGCCCTGTGCTGGAAAGGGCAGGTTCCCTGGGTGATTAGGCCTAAGAAAGAATATGTAAAATCCTGTGAAACCTGCTTTGATTAGAAAGCTGTCAATTAAATGATAAGGGTTCAAGCAAGAAGTGAATTTCTTCCTCAAAGTTTTATAGCTCTTTAGCTATCTGACCCTGACTCAAAATAGGCCCTCAGAGTTCTTTGTACATTATCTATTGTTTGATCCTTACTGCCTGACAATGATTAATGAACTTTACCTGTATTCCTGTGCAAAAGGAACCTAATAAAAGTCCATTGAGGAAAAGGCTCTTGGCCCTTCTCCTTTGAGAGATCGGCCACCTTTCCTCCCCAAGCAGATCATGTCTTAGTAGACTTATTCTCATCCGTGGCAGCTGGGGGGTTGGGGGGCTGCAGGTGGAGCCCCCCACCACAGCTGGATATAGGGAAGCTCAGAGCAGAAACTCCTGGGTCATGACTATAGCTGTCTTCTGTGCAACTTAAAAATATGAGCATCCGAAATTGTGTTCTCAGGTGGCCTTTTTGTAATCCCCTGGCTCCCCCACCAGTTTCCACTCCTGGCTGAATATTAAGCTTTCTCTCATTTGCAAGTCATCTCTCCTGGATGCTTTTGTCAGACCTGCACAGACACAACTCAGTTGTTCAGCTAATCTCTGCATGGACACACTGATATCCTTCCCCTTCCATATGTCTTATAATCAAAGGAAAATGAAAGTCTTTCCACTTGGGAAGGTACTTTAGATCACTAGGTACAATGAGGTCTGAAGAGGTGCTAAGCATCCAGGGCAATGCGGCTCACCCTCAATCTTCGTGGCTGTGCGGACATGAAACCTCCCCATTGAAGTGGCCTTTCCCAGGGAATTGAGAGAACATGTTGGAATTTTGCTTTTGGACCAGTAAGATTTATATGTAAAACTTTTATGTACATTTATAAATTCCTTTCCTGTACAATATAAACCCTACTATGGAAGCACAAAATTAAACTCCTAATGAAGATGAAAAGGCAATTGGCAAGATCATAAAACATTTTAATCATTATTATATTAACATCTTTGAAAGCCCTCCTAGAAAATTTTGCCTCCTTTGGAAAGCATCAATGTTAAAAAGCTAAGTTTTTCACCCAGCCTTGAACATTATGAAATGTCATTCCTCCACTTTTGCAGATATAGAATATTGATGCATTGCTCCACAATTGTATATTTTTGTACACGCCAGGACTCCCAGAATTTTTGACCAATGAATCAGATTCAACATGTACAAAGAAAATGGCCCCAGCTAATGAGATTTAACTGTCATTAATTACCATCATCAAGGAAAATGTGCACCTTCATGTGGGCTTGCTGAGGCACCACACCCAAATGACCAGAGCAGCAGCACCCGCCTCTTAGTCCAGGAGGAATGCATGTGGTCCACAAATCACAAAGAGTTCAGTGCACTGCACACCACTTATAAGCAGTTATTGAATAAATAAAAGCACAGCTATGATAACACACAGAGTCTGGGGCTTTATTTTATTTTACTGTTTTATGTAAAAAGGATCCATCTACTCAACAAGATTTGGTCATTGATATTAAATCTGAACCATGGCCAGTGGCAGCAGCCCCTCCTATGTATAGGACAAAGAAATATGTACATACATTTAAAATGTATCTGCCCAGTCATGAAGAAGTTACAAAAGCAATTCCATAACAAATCAAGTGAGTGAAAATACAAAGAAAGAAAAAGTAAGAAATATGCCTATATAAAAAATAAGAATGATGTTGATGATAAATTCTGACAGTATTTTAAGCACTTTTTATGTAGTAACCACCTAATCCTCACAACAACACTAGAACAGCTGGTACTATTTCCAAAGCAATTTGTTCAAAGATTTCATTTCTTTATTTTTAGAGACAGGGGAAGTAAGGGAGAGAGGGAGAGAAACATTGATTGGTTGCCTCTTGCATACCTGAATCTGCAATCCAGGCATATGACCTGACCAGGAATTGAACTGGTGACCTTGTGCTTTGTGGAATGATGCCCAACCAGCTGAGCCACACTGACCAGGACTCCAGAGCATTTTTTTTTTATGATTATGAAGCTAAGGCCATTCATAATAAATAGCAGAGCCTGGTTTCAGGGTCACAGAGCTTGACTGTCCCCCCTTTCAAGTATAAAGGAGCACTTCTCCTAGTCTCATAAACTTTTACTTCAACCAGTGAGCCAGCTGTCACTAAGCTTCCTCTTCATGGCCTGTTAGAAATTCTGGGATACAAAAGGGATTTAATAGAAGGTCTTTAGAAAAGAGATGGTCTTTGATATTAAGAATATTATGATGACAACCACCATATTGTTTTCTATGAGGTTTTTATTTTTATTTTTGCTTAATCCCTTCACCTTTTTTACCCAGCCCCATTACCCACTCCCTTCTGACATCTCTCAGTCTCTGTGTCCGTGTCTATGAGTGTTTCTACTTTATTAGTTTATCATGGAGGAAGGGGGTGGAGAGGTATAGGAGAGAGTTAAGGGAGCATAAATGGTGACGGAAGACTTGACGGGGTGGTGAACATACAATAACATCCAGATAATGTGTTATAGAACTGTACCCCTGAAACCTATATAATTTTATTAACCAAAGTCACCCTAATAAATTCAATTTAAAAAAGAAGAATATTATAGTGCTCTCATATTGAACAATGAGCTGGCAAAGTGTGACTGTCTATAGCAGGGGGTGGCAAATTTCTCTGTATGACACCGAATGGTAACCACCTTCGGCTTTACAGGCCATAGAGTCTCTGCTGCAAATACTGAGCTCTGCTCTTACAGCATGAAAGTTGGAATGACAACGCATCAACAAATGGGTGCGGATGTATTTCAATAGAGCTCTTTGCAAGAACAGATAGGGAAGTGGGGAAGCTCAGCCATAGTTTGTGAACCCTTAATCTGGATTACCAGTTGACATCTCATGAAATAGAATCAATTGTAATTATTTATTTTTCAGGAGGCACTATTTCTTTTATCCCAAATTCATAAACTCCCCAGAAGCTATGAGGTTGGGAAACTGCCTTATTGTTATTGAGAAACAAATACAACTTGATTCGCCATTCCCTGAATATAATGAAATTGTAGCTACTGTCAACAATCAAAAAATTAAGTTTGCATTTTCCATAAAAGATGAGCCAGGCAGCAATTCTGGAAATCATAATATTTGCGCTTGTAAGTGTGTTAGTGACAATCTTTTACTCTCTCTTTGTGCCGTTATATCTCTGTACAAAGCCACTGTTTTGTGTTACACATGGAAATGCATTTTACCGTTTGGTGCTGAGCCATTAGCCAATGCCACTTCTTCTTCTCAACTAGCAATAGATAGATTCTGTAGTCACTGGCTGCAAGTAGTGTTCAGTATTAGAGATTATTCAAGTTACTTTAATTCAACAATAATTGACAAAGGGCCTACTTCATGTCAAACTAATCTCAGCAGTAGATAATTCTGAACATTAGACATATGTATAGAGTAAATGATTATTTAGTCATACAAACAAACATTTTGTTTTTCTTTAATACTCCAAGAGCGTCTGAGGTTTAATGTTGACAGGAAATGACACCTTTCAATGCTTTTCCATCATATATTCTCAGATGCTAAAATAAATGTTAGGTCTAACCACTCATTAAAATCAAACAGCTCAGAATGTAGCGTAAGAACCTTTCAGTGTGTGGATTATAGGTTATAACAGGAAAGTCCTGTCTCCATCTACTAAAAGTTTTATATTTACTAAGTGCTAAATAAGTTTTAACTTTCCTCCACAGCCAATAATTAAGATCCTATTTGTAGCATCTTTGTTGACTCAGAAGAGGAGAAGTAATTGGCAGTCTAGAATTTGTAATAGCCCTTGGGTCAGACCTCTTTTACTAATAATTTAACTCTCTATTGAGCATTTAGTTCATATTTTAAAGACTTCAAAATTTCAAAAGTCCTTTTGGCTGTTATTTATTGATTGTTATTAAACTAAGGGTTTTTCAATCTGCAATCAATACATTTTTTTTTAAAGAAAATAAACCCAGGCATTGACAAACAACTCCGCAGCCCGTTGAAGCTTTCCTGAGAGCAGGCGGCATGAAACACTACTGCCCCCAAGAATTAAAAGATCACATTGACACCAGTGCTTATTACAATTTTACAAGTTCCTTACAGCTGAATCATTCCACTGTAACAAGACTTTATTAAATTAGACAGCTATTGAATCATAAGCTTTCTGAGAATAACAATTAATATGCCTCAGTCCTTTATTATTGTTTCAAACCATTGCAACCATATGTTCATGTTCATTTTACGTCTTCTCTGGTGACAAAGTTATTAAAGAGCAATGGCTGGATGAAATGGGGATACAAAGTGTAAGCCACGATGACTTTGTGTTTCAGCAGACTACAGTCACAGGACAATTTTATATGGCACTATTACATTTTTCAAAACAAGAAGTTGTTTTACTTTTAGATCCCTAATGCAAGGCATGTTTGTATGAGGGACTTTTATTTTCACATTCTAAGCTGTGAATGCCCTGGCTTTTATAAACACTTACCTTTCAATTATTTGCTCATCATAATTTAATTATTCATCTTATTTATCTCTTTATAAATGTCCAGTAGTAATCCATGGTGGGTGTGAGGCAATGAGTACCTTTCCACAAGCATGCACCATGGGTAACTCTCTCCCTGAAACACTAATCCAATCAAACACCAAATTCTTAAAGCTTATAACCCAAATTTCCATCCATAAGTATTTAGTGGTCTCAGTAAAAGCTAAAGCAAATTGAGAAGAGTAAAACTAAACACTTCCAAATACAATACACAAAAACCAAGCCCTTCAAATGCACGCACCAGATATAAGTTATGGCATTTCCTCACCTTTGTGTTTATTAGCAGAAAAGAATTCAAAGAACAATAATTTTAAATCATTTGAAACTTGCATGTGTTTATCTGTGACAAACAGCAACAAAGGCATTTATAATTTTTATTAGCACAGTTGATATTTCCTGCCAACAGAGATAGTTTTGCAATTCAATGAACCAATGTCAAGGTTTTTCAACAGATGCTTTCTATTTCTTCTTCCCAGAGAGCAACCTCTATGCCTTAGCTCACAATGGCCACTGAGTGGATGGACAAATAGTGGTCTGATTGTAGCCATACAGCAAATGGCTGCTTCTGACTTAAGGAGAGTCCAGTAAATCACACCCACCAGGTATTGGTGCTAAATACCTACTCCACACACATGCTCTTCTAGAGGCTACAGATGAAATACATTCTGATGATGAGTGAGAAAGCCAATGCCCTATTATGGGCCCTTCACTATAGGTGCTGATCTTTTCTAGACCTCAATATACAAATTATTTTATTTGTCTCTTTATAAACTCTAAGGGGAAAAATAACCTATTAATGCTGCTGTGACAGAGAACAAGGGCAACACCCAGCTTGGGAAAAGCCATCTTACTGGCAATAATGGTTTAATTATACCAATGAGAGGCTCCCAAGCACACAAAGTTGAGTCACTTCTAAAACCACCGATAGCATTCAAGAGAGCAATAAATGGTGGCAGAAGGCCTCTCACAGTCCTTCGTGGAGACATGATAGTGGTGATATGTAAGTCACCGCAGGACTAAAACAAGGGCCTGGCACGCACACCAATGAGCAGCGCCTGTGTCCCAGTTAGTAGGCTGCCTGTCCCACCCTTCCCCCTCCCCCAGCACACCCTGACCTTGCACACTGTGTACGGCTCAGTGTCTATAATAGCCCAAATGAAGAGAATCTGTACACATATTTGATGAACCAATTCATTTAATGAAATATCTAATTTATTCAAATGAGTAATTCTAAGTCCTATTTAGACTAATCCTCAGCTTCTAGCATTATTTATTTTGAACTATAAAATATATCTTCTCTCTTGTAAGTGTAGGCACAAAAGGGAGGAACAGTAACTTTTAATAGGTGCAGTTAGAACTTGAAATTTTTTATCTGAAAAAGGCATAAAGCTTTTAAAAATGAATTTGCAAATGTAATTGAGTTTCTAATAGCTACTACTGATGGTAATTAAAGAAATCTCATTTCCCCGAATTAAACATAATGAAATGTTTTTCAAGATCAAATAAAACTAGAAAATGCCATGAGGATGATAGAATTTGCCTCTGAAAGTGGTGTTCTGGAGTTTGCAGAGAAGCCTCAGTTGGCAGCAAATGCCAATGGCTCCTAGGGTTATGGTTAACGTGGAAGTCATTTCCACTGTATCCATCAGCTTTTATTGACTGATCACCAATCTGAAAGGCAGAATATTGCAAGTCTTCACATCACAGTGCTAACACAAATGTTACACGCATCCTTTAAGCTCCTCCATTAGGCTCTTTAAAAGTTTGCTATTTAATTAAACATCAGCATATCCTCAGTTCAACATGCATTTCACATGTTAAGGTTTAATTTTCACATTACTTTTGCCTTAAAGTAAAAACAGCATTTGGGGGCCATAGAGACTGTTTCTGTTAACAGGAAGGGATGCGTTTTGCTCACAACTGACCTCTGTCTCCCTATTTTTTGATAGGCTCTGAGACAAAAAAAAAAAAAAGCTTCCCTCTTTACTTCAGCAGATTATCATTCTGCAAATACATTTTTCCTTATGTTTAAGCAAAATATTTTGCGCCTTAATTTAATTATTTGTCTCATTCAGACTTTACAATCTAAGAAACAATTAGTTTTCCAACTCTTCATAAAAGGCTTCATTCCAGGAAAAAATAGTCTCCTATTAATAGACATCTTCACACTTATGTCTGGTATAAAATATGATACATTTGTGTGGCTTGTCATTAGTTTTTATCATTTTTCCAATTTTCTTTGATATTTTCACATCCCCTTTAAAAATGATTATCAAAATCTGATGTAGAACTGTCACAAGTGTCAAGCTCAGGCAAAGAACCATCATTGACTGACCTGACTACGTCCTAGTGCTCTAAGGTGCCTCCCAGGCTTCTCTACCCCTGTACACCCTGCTCCAATCCAACACCCTGCTCATTTGCTTGTTGAAATACGTAGAACAGGCTGACAGTCACCAGAGAGGAGAGGGGAGGGAATTTCAGGGAAAAAGAGGAAGGGTTTGGAGCAACAAGTATAAAGGACACATGGACAAAAGCTAGAGGGGGGTGGAGATGGGAGGGAGCTGGGGAGGGCTGGCGTGGTGGGCTGGGATGGGAGTAGAAGACAGAAAACTGTACAAGAACAACAATTAATATAAAATAAAATAAATGCTTTAATACAATTACAATATTAAATGGGTAAAAATGGGGTTTTAGTAATGATCTTAAAACCAAAAAAAAAAAAGAAAAAAGAAAGAAATACGTAGAATATGTGATTAACACGTAATGACTGATTATTTCTGTCTTACTTTTGGTCAATAATCACCCCCAATTTTTTCTCCATCATTGGTTCCTTAACTATCTTGTCCATAGAAATGATTTGTTTTCTTAACCCTCATATATCACAGCACTTGCATTAATTAATTGATCCACTGACAATTCAGCAACCACTTATTTTGTGCCAGGCACTCAATAGGTGTTGCCAATTCAATTCAGAATTAAGACAAGGTTCCTGTCTGGAAGATAATTAAAGTCTAGTCAGTAATACTCCTTTTAAGTAAGACTGTAATTTTAAATCATTTTACTTTGTGCTTCTTTTGTTCAAAGTCTCGAGTAACTCTTTTATGTTAACAGTCCTTTCAAACTGATGGCTGAGCATTTGGTAATATTCTGTCAGCCTGAATGTTCACTCACAGGTCCCACTTGTGAAAACTGAGTGAGCTTTATCAATATGCACACTTTCCTGTATGCACATTGGATTTCAATGAAAAGTTTAAAAATAGGAGAAAATATAGTGACTTAGGTACAACACTGAAAGCATGATCCATGAAGGAAAAAATTTATAATCTGAACTTCATTAAAATTAGTAACACAGTGTTCTATGAAAGATGCTGTTTGGAGAATGAAAAGACAAATGTTTGCAAAATACATATCTGATAGAGGACTGGTAACCAAAATATTCAAAGAACTCTTAAAATTCAACAATGAAAAAAAAAACAAACAATCTAATTAAATAGATCTGAGCAGACACCCCACCAAAGAAGATATACAGATGGCAAATAAGCATATGAAAAGATGCTCAGCGTCATAGGTCATTAGGGAACAGGGAAAATTAAAAGAGCAGTAAGATAATCCTACATACCTTTTAGACTAGCTAAAATCCAAAACACAAACAACACCAAATGATGGTGAGGGTGTGAAACAACAGGAATTATCTTACATTTCTGGTGAGAATGCAAAATGGTATCACCCGTTTGAAAGACACCTTGGCAGCGTCTCACAAAGCTAAACAGGCTTCCTGTATTGCCCAGCAATCATAATTGTGGGTAGTTATCCAAATGAGTTGAGAACATTTATCCACACAAAACTTGCACATGACTGTTTATTGCATTCTTATTCATAACTGCAAAAACTTGGAAGTAGCCAAGATGACCTTCCATAAATGAATGGATAAACAGACTGTAGTACATTCCTATAATAATTTGTTATTTGGTATTAAAAGATATGAACTATCAGACCATGGAAAGACATAAAGGAACTTTAAATGCACATTACCAAGTAAAAAAAAAAATCTAAAAAGGCTACAAACTATATGTGTAATTCCAACTATATAACATTCTGGGAAGAAGAACCTATAGAGACAGTAGAACTAACAGTGGTTACCAGGGGCTCGGGGTGGAGGGATGAATAACTAGGTGTCACATAGTGGACTTTTAGGGCAGTGAAACTATGCACTCCATGATTCTGTAATGATTGATATATTTGTCAAAGCCCATAGAACTGCACGACATAAAGAGCAAGCTGGCATGAAAACAATAGACTTTAGTCAATAATAATGTAGTAATATTGGTTCACCTCTGGTAACATATGTACCATGCTAATGCAAGAGGTTAATAGAAAAAGCTGTGGAGTACGTATGGGAAGGGTAATAGGGGAACAACATTTTTGCTCAATTTTTCTGTAAACTACAACTGCTCTAAAAACACAAAGGCTATTGATTTTTTTAAAAAGTCAAAGAATAAACTGGTTTGATAGCTTCAAAATGTCAAACCTGCTTCACTAAAATCTAGTCAGATTAATCCGGGCTCCTAAACCCTTAATGTCTCCCTCTACGTTCAGGATCAAGTTCAAACTCCTAGGTATATAATATAAAGCCTTGGTAATCTGATGGTGTCAATTCCACCCCCTGCCCAGCCACTGCCTCCAGTGCCTGCTCTGCTCCTGCCTCGTCTCCATGTCTTCCCATTTTTGTTCTTTCTCTGGGTCCTGCGATAGCTTCTGTTCCAAAGAATTCACGTCCTTTTGTCTATTTGGCAAACTTCTACTCATTTTCTGAGGCCACTCCTCTATGAAGTTTTCTTTACACCTCTTCTGTCTTTGAATCATCTGCTATTCTATTATATCATAACTTTATATTTCTATTTCATTTGCTAGAGTATGAACAGCTTGAGGACAAGGACCATGTAATAATTATTTTTTTACCTCTGGTGCTGAGAACTGGTGGAGAGTAGGTAGTCAATAAGATTTTACTGAATAGTCAATCAATGAATGGCATAGAAAAGCTCTTCAATAATAATAATTATTATTATTATTACTGTTATAGCCCTTGTGAGCTAAATGTATCACATTAAATGTTAACACAGTTAACCTCATTTAATGAGGGTCTGAAATAACGTGAGCTAGATATCCAACAGTCTGAGTATGTGTGTAACTCACCATTGCAATGACCCCTAAAAGTCACAATGAAATCACTTGTCCATTAGACACACTCTCTCAAAGACCAGATGTCTCAAGCAAGACTTTGATAAATTCTGGACCACAGTCAATTCATGGCTGCCTTCTCTAATGAGCACCACAAGGACAAATAGGTAGCCTGTGTGTTGTGAATGAGGGAGAGGTGCACAAGTCTTCTAAGCCAGCCATGATGCGTTAGAAACAGTGTTAAGGAAATTAAGGATCCTAACTTAAGGCAAAAAGCAAGTTCAGTTCACCAGTGAGAGACCAAGATAAAATGTGACTCTAGAAGAAAAATCACAGGGCATTCCCAATACACAAACATGTGTATGATGCTTAGAATCTACATCAGACCTACTTTTCTTTCTTCTTAAAGTTTCTGCTTTGGCAATTCTAACTATTCTCAAATCTGAACTACTACTTATCTGTGAGGGACTTCTGACTCTGCAGGTCCCTTAATGCAAGCAAGGCAGGATATTTTCCATTTGCTATTTCTGATTTATTTTCTACCCTTTTTGCACACTGATCTCCACCCTGGGAGGCTAATCTATCTGGCCATCATTAATGGGTTTTGTGCTCTCTGAATTCCTGTCAGGTCTGGCCCACAAGGAGTCCTAGCAAGAGACCAGAGGGAGAAAGCTGGGAGGAAGGTGTATTTATTTACCTAACCCAATAGTCTGTGTTTTGATTGCATCAGAATCACACAGAGGAGAACTTATCAATGTGCAGGTTGCTGTGTCTCACTCCGAGCATTTCTGATTCAGTAGGGCTGGAGTGGGGGGTCTGAGAATGTACATTTCTAACAGTTCCAGCTGCTGCTGCTGCTGCTGCTGCTGGTCAGAGCGCCACTTTGAGAACAACTTTCACAGTCCTTTCCCTGCGAGGTTACTTCTAAGCTACTAAAGTTCTTCCACCAAAAGCCACTGTTCCTCTCAAAGTGATGTATGTACTCTTGTAGGACTGTGATAATTAATTTTATGTGTTATTTTAGCTAGGACATAGTACCCAGATATTTGGTCTAACATTATTCTACATGTTGCTGTGATGGTATTTTTTAGATGAGATTAACATTTAAATCAGTAGACTTTCAGTAAAGCAGTTTACCTCCCATAATGTGAGTGGACCTTATCCAATCAGTTGAAGGCCTTAATAGGAAAAGACTGACCTTCAGAAGAAAATGCAATTCTGCCAGCAGACCACCCTTGGACTTGAACTGCAACTATTCCCTGGGTCTCCAGCATGCCTGTCAGTCTATCCTACAGGTTTTGTATTTGTTCATCTACTACAATCATGTGAATCAATTCCTTAAAGTAAATTGATAGATAGATAGATACATACATACATACATATGTAGACAGACATACACATACACTTCCTGTTAGCTCTAGGTCTCTGGAGAACACTGAATAATGGTAAAAAAGGACTTAGTCTACTTCAAGTCCCCTACATGGGCACCTGTTTCCAATATGTCTCTTCAAATAGGCTGAAAGCACTTTGACCTAAGGGTCTACCAAATAGTGTTTTACATTCTTGTATCCATCAAACCTCAAGAATAGTTATTGTTATAGTGCAATAATGGCATTCAACTCAACCTTCTTCAACACGTATATCCATTGCCTATGGAAAGGTATGCCTCTAACAAACCAGTACTTACTGTGCTCCTACTTTGGGACAATAATAACACAAAGGGTAAAGGGCTCCCATCTGCACAGGGTTTATGGATTTCAAAAGTAGAGCTATTTTTATTAAGTGTTTGTTGTAAAAAGAGCAACTGTACTGGTGCTTTCATTTATGGTTTTCACACTTTTGTTTGGGAATATTTTACAGTTGTTGTTTTAAGGAGTTTTCTCAAAAATGTAATCCCAGAGACTGTAACTCAGAAGATATGAATGTGGCTCAGGAATCTTGTATGAATGAGCACTTGAGGCATTAAATGCTGATGGTTGAATACTTGGTTCTCACTTTGAGCAATACTGGGATACTGTATAAAAGAGGAAAATTCATAGAAGACATATAAAGACTTCATGTTATTGATGGAACAGTTATAAATAACACTACTAAAATGTCCTATTAATGAAAATGCCTATTCAATTAATTTTGATTTTTTAAAAAAGATCCATGGAATCCAATGACTTAAAGTACTTTCAACTGATAAATGATTCAGTTACATGAGGGATTTACCTTACAAATCCCCCCATGTAACTTAAGGTATACTAGGTAATTTTTTAACTCACTGGAGGGTAGTAATAGGGTTGCTATATTACACAAAACATTTTATGCAATTCAATTAAAGGGTGGATATGCTTCTAAATGAAGGAGGGAGCCAGAGAGATGAGTATTGCTTTCTCTATATAAAGCTAAGCAGAAATCATACAATTATACTTTAGGAAATGTAAAGTATTCCGTCTCTCTGTTTGCTCTTGGTTAGGGAGATTGTCATTGAAACCTATTTGAGGCAAGTGCTAAGTACACTTACAATCATTGTATTCTTTGATCTCAGTATATTGCACAATATAGTAACAGGTAATGTAGACAAATGCAAATAAAACAAACTGCTGCCTGCAGAAAAGTTTTTTCTGGGCTGTAAGAAAAATCCAAGATGACCACAAATTTTCCCCCACCTAATTTTAATAATATGGATAGCAACATATACTTCAATCTTCAGAATAGAAGTTTCACCTTTTGAACTCACTTTGAATTGTGAGTTAGGAAAATTCATTGTGCTACACTCATTCATTTGCTCACTTAAAAATATCATTGATGTTTTGTGCCAGACACATAAATTAGTAGCTACCGACTCTAACAGTCACATCCAGGTGTCCTATTCACATCTCAGAAGAATGGCACTGCTCTCATCTCCATTTCTGCAACACACTCAGAGTTACAAAATTTATTACCTCATTTCTAAATGGGCTCCACCACTTGCCAATCCATATAGCTTCAATATTTTATGGTCTCAATCCATTTTATATTCAATCAACAAAACAATATTCTCAAATATAATTTAGATCATTAGCCATTGGTTTAATAACACAAAATGGTACCTTGCAGATTATCAGTCATTCAATTAATCAAATAACAACTAAATGTATGGAGAAACTGCTGTTCTACGGGTGATAGAGGTAAAGTGAAGAAGAAATAAAGAACAAATATAACTCACGACTTTGGCTGTTAAAGACTGTGCAAAAGTGGATAATGGTCTACAACATAACCCCTGGAACCTGTAAATTTGGCAAAAGTAATTTTGCAGATGTAATTAAAGTTATGGACTTCAAAATAGGAAGATTATCCTGGATTACAAAGGTGGGGCTACTCTAATCCCATAAACCTTTAGCTGAGAATTTCTCCAGCTAGAGGCAGAAAAATGTGGCAGAGGGAGACATCAGAGCACTTCTCAGAGAGAGAAAGATTCAATGAACTACCACTGCCAGTGAGATGCAGAGGCCCAAGTGCTAGGATGGAAAGAGGCCTTGAGGAGATAAGGGTAGCTCCTGGTTGAGGGAAATTGAGGCCTTCAGTCGCACAACTGCCAAGAACAAGATTCTGTCAACTACTTGAATGTGCTTGGAAGTGGATTCTTCCCATAGCTTCCCAATAAGAGCCCAGCTTGATCTGGGCCTTGTTAGACCAGGAACTGAGAAACCAGTCAAGCCAACCCAGACTTCTGACGTACAGAACCTACAGAAAATATATATGTCTTGCTTTCAGCTGCTTTATGGAATTTGTTATGGCATCAATAGGAAACTACTACACAGACACTGTGAGTGATCTCCATGGAGGGGAGCACTACTCTCTAAAGCAACACATTTCATAATTAAGTAGAAGATGCAGAGTCTGGTGAGAACCACTGACCTGACATGGTTCTGTTAGTTTTGAAAGGAAGCAGAGAGAAAAGTCAATGAGTCTTATAGAACTCACAGAAAACTTTACTTAGGAAATAGCATTTAAATGAGTTTCATAAAGAAAACACTAGATAAAGAAGTAGTAAGGATTTTTAAAAAGTGAAACAACCTGGCAGGGGCAGCAACAGCAAATTGAGATGACTGTGAACAAATAGCACAATCGGAGCAGCAAACCTTGTTGGATAGCATGGAGAGTAGGGCTTATGAACTGCTCAGTGGTTTGAACTTGTTCTTAGGGGTCCCTGTAGGCCAAAATGGGAGTGGGGAGCAAAGGTAAAGAAAGCTGCTCAAACCTGTGATGGGGCACCAGAACCCCTCTGCCCATCCCTTCTTCAGTCACAGCATCCCCACATTGATGGGCTTTACAGATTACATTTCTGGAAAGGACTGCTTATAAACAAAGATTCCATGACTGCTGCAATAGTTTGCCAGGGCTGCTGTAACAAAGGACCACAAAACACATGACTTAGAAAAACGTAAATTTATTCCCTCACAGTTCTGGAGGCCGGAGTCTGAAATCCAAGCATCAACAAGATTTCCCTCCGGAAGCACCAAGAAAGCATCTGTTGCAGGCCCCTCCCCCACCTTCTGCCAGTCCTTCAGCATGTGACTGTACAATCCCAATTTTCATGTGGCATTCTCCCTTGTCATTAGGACTCTAGTCATTGGATGAGGGGTTCGCCCTACTGCATTAGGAATTTACCTTAACTAATTATACTTCAGTGACCCTATTTTCGAAAAAAGTTGCATTCTGAGGTACAAGGGGTTAGGACTTCAATATATGAACTTGGTGGGGGGGGGGTAAAATTCAAGCCATTACAATGGCTAAAACATGGCTTCAAAATTATATACATCAAATAACAACTCTGACCAGCACTAAAAGCCCCAAAACATACCTACACCAATAACATACTTTCTAATGTTCCCAAACTGGACCTTTTAAACATGCAATTTACTCATGTTTTTTTTCCTACTTACTGCTGCTTCCCTCTCTTAGAACTTCCTATGCCCATTATCAAGGCTCAGTCCCAGAGTTTTCTCCATTAGGAAAAATTCATATGACAATCAATTTCTAGGGAGGCTCTTCCGCTTCTCATGTTATATTAGTAATGAGCTGTCTTATGTTTGTTGATAAATTGCTTCACAACCACTGCATTGACATCCTCTGAGATTGCAGCCAAGACCCACGACTCATCTAATTGTCTTGCACTTGAAACCATGTTCTATGCACAGCATGAACCCTGTATGCGCTCACTGAAAATTAGTCCATCTGAAAAGATATTCAAACACTACACAGCTAACAATAATGGATTAAAAGCCAAATTTAGACTTTGTCCCATAGAAATGCCCTTTTAGATCCATTTTTAATTCAAGCTTATGGGTCCCTCGTGTATCAACCACTTTGATGGGCAAATACTACTTGTGCCTCTGCTGTTGATGCTGAGATTCAACCTTCCAACCAAAACTGAAAAAGCACCACCTAGCGTCCCCATGCCAGCATTACATGTCAGCACACCACTGAGCAAAGCACTGTGGTCTCTCTGGAGGCCAGTATGTTCCTCAGCTGAAAATTTAAAAACAAACCATTTTAAAAATTAAGGCTTAGGAAACGCTCAAGTGAAAGTCAACTCTTGAAAAGTAATTTCACCCCCAAGCTCAGGTCTGTCTGAGGAAGATTCATGTAACTTTTTTTTATGCCAGCAGGATATGGGGTATTTGGAAGCCCAGAGTTATGCCCAAAGACATCTTCTATAAGAACCAAGGTCTACACCCAGGCTGAAGAGTTCGGATTCATCTTAATTTTTGGAAATCCTTCAAAAAATATAGGTTCAGACTCAAGAGGCTTCACATGATTCTTTCCTTCCCGGATTTGGACTTATTTGTTCTTATTCGGTGTCCTCTTGCAAAGTTTATGTACAGAATCTGTAATTTGGTGCTCGCCATTTTGAAAAGCATGTTTCTCACAATCATACCACTAACCTCCTCAGAAAGGGTGTTCTACATAAATAGGCAAAAGGCCAAGAAGAAACATTTTCTAAAGTTTTACATAATTTCTGTCAAGCCAAGGAGTAGTGCTACCCAAGTATTTTTATTTTTTTGTAAGAAGTCATTTAATTACTGCATTTAAAATTCACATAAAACACTGTGCTAGGGATTAATCTTTATGGGAAAACATTTTGAATTTAAGAGTGTACTGTACCCACATTTACTAGAGTTATAGCATCTTAAGTTGAAAAGGGATTATTCTATGGAAAGTAGAAATATACATAGAATACTTGAAGCTTCAGCATTATATATATTTTGGAAAACAGAGCAGAACACTCATTTATTGCTGTAAATACAGAGAGTTACTGTGAGAGGGAAAAAGTCGAAGTAATCCATAGGAGCCCTAAATTCTTTTTTGAACACCTTTGGGACCATGACCTATTACTCTGATCAACCTCCACACACTGGATGCCTCGTTTTTCCTCTTAAGAAAACATTGAATGGACTAATTTGATGCAATACTTTAAAAAAAATGTAATAAATATTCCATTCTAGTCTTTATGTCTTCACAGCAAATAGTCTTTTAAGAGACAAGCCAGGAAATTGAGAGCTTTCAAAGCACTTGTGACTTCTCTTAAATTACTTTCTGCAGTTAAAATAACAGTTTGTAAACCAAGCACTGTCCAGGCATAGGATCCCCCAAACAGCCATACGTTGTTGTTTCCCACATAAGAAAATGCATTATTGGGAAGGTTCAAGGACAGAAAGATGGCACTACAGGACAACGGTGATATTTCCACTTTTATAAAAGGTGAAGTATAAAAGGAAACTGCCCAAGGAAACTCAGATATTAGGCTACATCTCAAAAGAGGTGAAAATTATCCTAAAATGCTCTACCTTTTATGTTTAAAAAACATGGAAGCTCAAGCTTTCGGATAAAAGGGATTTCACTCCAGATGACCACATCCTAACCTTTCAGTTTTTCTCTTTCTGCTCATTGTGATTGGTCCTGAAGGTCCCATACACCCATAAACACTGGTGTCCTCAGATCACATTTGTTTGTCCCATTTTAACCTGACCATCATCACAGCTGGTAGAGGTAGGAGGGCACTGAACCCAGGTCCTCCTTTATCAGCAGCTCTTACATCATCGCCTGACATCACGGGAATCAGCCTTCTCAGGTTCCAAAGCTGCAACAGGCAGTAACAGAAGCCCATAGACAATGGCCACAGATATTTAACTTGCAACAAATTATCACATATCATGGAAAACCTTATTACTAAATTTTTTAACCAGTGTACTTGTAGGTCAATACTAAATCAGACTAGCTTTATACTTTTGCTGCAGTAAAACTTCACAATAAAAATCCGTTGGCACTGAACTCTGAAGTGCACAGCTCCTGCCTGAGGAATTTTATAATTCAGAGATACAGAGATGAATTTTTAGCTCTGTGTTCTTGAAAAGGTTTGGTTAGGAATAAAGTTTAACTTTTCTGTTGTTGTTTATTTGTTTAAATATTTCCCACTGGCTTCTATTCTCATTTCAAGGGGATTTTTATTGTCATTTCTCAGTTACCTTAACACCTTAACTTTTAGTTTCTCTGTCAAGTTGTAGTTGTATTAGATACATTCCAATTCAGGAACCCTGTAAAGTGTCTTAAAAAACCCTTCTCTTTTGTATCTAGACAGAAAAATTTAACTGTTTTGTAAGTTTGGATTTTCAAAACTTAGGTATCTTAAATAAGGGCATATCTCAAATGAACAAAACGAGTGTCACTTGAACACCTATTTGGTCCCGTGGGTGCAGATCCATGCTATGGAGATGCAAATCATAGAAAAGCTCCTCTGGAGGCAGGTAAATATTTTTTTCATAATGGATAATTAATGGCTTTCGACAATCTGCAGTGGCCTACCCACAAAAACTAGGGTACCAAACAAAAAGTGCTTCCTCCAAACTGCTGTTTTGTGTCCATTTTGAAATATAGCTCAGGAGCACAGGAGAGGGAGGCCAGTACAAAGTAAAATCTTGGGCTCTGGAGCAAAGGCTGGTTTTGAATCCAGGTTTAGCCTTTTTCTAGGTGTGAGACTTGGTGATGTTGTTTATTTATTTCATTTTCCTTGTCTTTGCTAAATTCAATAAAATAATAACAGGGCACTAGGCAAATTAAATTCATGATTATGTATCCCTATCATCGTACAACACAAATGTGTAAACCACAGAGTAGAGGTGTTGGTGATTGTTTGGGCAGGACTCTGCTCCTCATCTTGTCTATTTCCAGCCCTACTGCAAATCAAGTACCCATTCCTGCAGGTCTCCAGAGTGGCTTACCGACTCCCATCCCATTTAAATGACCACACTCCGGTCTGGCTTGCCCAGGATTCTAAACCTCTGCCCACTCTTCTCCTGGGAATCCCCTCTTTTAGTGGATTGGCCCTAATTAAAACTTAAAGAATGTGGATTGGTTTGTCAGGATATCCCTAAATATTGGAAATGAAATAATTTGTTTTAGAAGACAATTATGGGAAAACTCCCAAACACCAAGAAGCTGTGTTTAGAAGCCTGAAGATATTCCTCTTCTGGGACATAATCTGTATGAACCTGCCAGAATTTGTGGTGTTAACAGGTATGATGAGTGACTTGGTAATAGTAAATGTTGGCAAACACAGAGTAGTTTTCAAAAGAGGTTGGTTTTGCCTTCCCTCCTTCAAGGGACATTTGGTTGTATCTGGAGACACTTGGTTGTCACCCTGGGGGCAGGGTGCGATGGGCATGTGGTAGGTAGAGGCTAGGAGCATCACTAAACATTCTACCATCTACAGACAGCACAACCCCAGCTCTCACAGAGGATTATCTGACCCAGAATGTCAGTATGAAGAGTGACAAACTCTGATGCAGAAGAGCAGTAGCTCTCATACACTGCTGGTGGGACTGAAAACTGTACAAGCCCCTTGGAAAACAATTTGCACTATATGATACCATTCAAGATGCCCATAGCCTATGACCCAGAGATTCTACTAGTGAGTGCCTTCAACAAACTCTTACAAGAGTCATGTTTAGTATTGTTTGTAGGAGCAGCCCAAATTTCTATCAGTAGTACAATAGATAAAATGTGGTTCACTCATGCATTGTATATAGCAGTAAACATGAATGAACTACAGCTGCATGCTGAGAGAGAGAGAGAGAGAGAGAGAGAGAACTGAATTGACTGTCAGCAGAAAAGAACTACAGAAAAAAGCTGGGGACGATGGGCAGGAGTCCAGGGCTGACAGCAAAGAGAAATACTGGGTTCTGTTGGGTCTAAGCTTTAGGTTGTGAAACAAAAATGCCCCTCTGGTGTCACCAAGATCCAGAGGCCATGCCTTCAAGACCACCTGCCTCCCCTGGCACCAAATTCCATTCACTCCAGTCACCTTCAGATTATTAATCAGCTCCTTAGCTACCTTGGTGCCTGAAGAGACACAGCCACGATGGGAATCCTAAGTCTTTTGTTCTCGTGAAAGAATAATTTTTCATTACAAAAGTTACTACACTGGGCTCTGACTTAGTCATTGTTGTTTCAGATCAGTTTATGTCAAAAAAACTGTATTATTTTTTGTTAATTACATTAGTATTTATATGTCAACAAACATTTGAGTGCCTACTCCATGGCGGGCGCTGCGTTCAGTGCTGCACAAACAGCAGGAACGAAGCAGATGCGGACTCTGTGCCGCTGGTGCCAGACGAACAAAGGAATATGCTCTCGCAGGACCTAATGGGGCGCTATGGAGGGAGCAGCAGGGTGGCGCAACGGGGAAAGTTGCTCTGAGGAGGCAACATCTACACTGAGAGTACAAGGATGAAGAAGAGCAGGTCATGCAAAGAACTGGGAGAGGAACATTTCATGGATAAGAAACCCTGAAATTTGAGAAGACAATAAAACCTTTATTTTAAAAAGTCTACTTTAATGTAGTATAGCCATTTTACCTGGTTCACACTTTATGGAGATGAAGCCACAATAAATATATACAATTTTGTATCTTGTTTAATATTATATCATGAATATTTTTTCCATGTTACCACATAGTCTTCATAAACATTTAAATGGCTACATGATATTCCATAGGTTGGCTATACAATAGTCACCCCTTACCTGTGGGGGAGTTTGAAGATCCCCAATGGATACTTGAAATCACAGATAGTACCAAACCCTACACATCCCTTTTTTTTCCTATATGTATGTACTTGTAATAAAGTTTAATTTATAAATTAGGCACAGTAAGAAAATCACAACAATAATAATAAAATAAAACAATTATAACAATATGCTGTAGTAAAAGTTATATGAATGTGGTCTGTCTTGCTTTCTTTCAAAATATCTACTGTAGTGTACTCACCATTCTGCTTGTGATGATGCGAGATGATAAAGCACCTATGTGAGGAGATGAAGTGAGGTGAATGAGACATTCACCTGCCCTGAACACAGGCAATGCAATACCTCGGCAGTAGATCTGATAACCTAGACATCACCAAGTGACTAACGGGCAGGTAGAGTGCATAGTGCAGATGTGCTAGACAAAGGGATGATTCACATCCCAGGCAAGAAAGAGCAGGATGGCACCAGATTTCATCATGCTAGTCAGAACAGCACACCATTTAAAACTTATAAATTGTTTACTTCTAGAATTTTCCATTTAACATTTCTGAGCCACAACTGACTACAGGTAACTGAAACTATGGAAAGCAAACCTGCGGATAAGGGGGGACTACTGCACCACATTGTACCGAATCCCTGTCATGGTCTTCAGTCACTTATACTACTTATAATTTTTCACCCTTTTGAATAGTGCTAAAAGGAAGGTCTCTTTTTACTTAATTTTCCATATGTCTTGTTTTATTGCCTGAGGCTACTCCCTCCAACCCCATCTTAAATTTAAACACACATATGAACAATAGGATAATGAAGAACATTTCATAACTGCTGATTCATCCTAACCGCTTTTATATTTAAAATCTGTAAGCTTCAAGAATAGCTCTTATTATACCCAAGCCATAAAATGTCTTTCATTTCAGCATAGTCTTGAATCTCTTCAAAATTTATCATATATGTAAAGAGCTGAACAACAGCTAGCAAAAAGACTTCAAAACTTGAAATCTGGTTTGAGGAGCTGACATTTCTCCAGCTTATAATTTAAAATATGTTTTCCCTTTCTGCAGTCTCTGGCAGTCAACCATACATATTTCACCTTTGAGATGGTTTATGATCACCGTGCCATATTATATATGACAAGATAACCTGGACTGTCTCTGAATTAAGTACCACTAACCTGAATTATGAGCAAATACAAAATTTTAGCTCAAATGCTTTGCTGTAGCCCTAGCACCTTTTGGATATTGAAGTAAACAGATTGTGGTCAGTAAAGAAACCCCCCAAACTCTGGCCTCTCTCAGAAATCCAGTTACAGAAACATAATGGAGTTGCGTGAAAACATTCAAAATCTTTTGTGTTCATAAAAATTTTAACTTACAATACTTAGTACTGGGATTACAGGTGATAACCTGAAAAAACTGTCACATAACCCGATCGACTGATTAACCTGAATATCACTGAGGAGGTAAAAAGCAGTGATTTACCTAACATTGAATGATCTAAGGTAAATCATCAGAATCAATCATATTTTTGTCATTCTTAAGGAAAATCCATGTATGGATCATATCTAAGCTACTTCATGGCTTACATTTGCATAATTCTTTAAGGTTCATAAATCATATTCATATATTTGACCCTGCCCTGATGGTAGGACAGAAAGCATTGTTATTTTAGAGATGAGAAAATAATTTGTTTAGAAGTTAAGGGATCTGCTTGAAGTAGTATATACTGAAGGGAGGTAACGAACTGTGGTTTCCTAATTCCAAATCAACTTTTCTGCACTTCAATACCCACGATCAAAACATACTGAAAAGGGATCAGCTGCTAGTTCCACTTTTGGCATCAACTCGCCATGTTACCTTGTGTAAGCCCAGTAATTTTTGGCCTCAATTTCTTTGTTTGTAAAATAATATTGGTTCACGTGACCTCTACAAGTTGAAAATTCTATTTTTAATTTTTTTAGATTATGAATTATTCAATTTATTTAAACTTTAAAAAGTCACCCATTTCTTCCAACAAGACCTATGTCAAGGAGCTCGCCACCTATTCTCTTCTAGGAGTTTTGTGGTTTCAGGTATTATATTCAAGTCTCCAATCCATTTTAAGTTAACTTTTGTGTATGGTGTAAAATAGTGCTCAAGTTTGATTCTTTAGCATGTGGCTGTCCAATTTTCTCAACACTATTTATTGAAAAGACTGTCCTTTCCCCATTGTATGTTCTTGGCTCCCTTCTTATAAATTACTTGACTATATACACGTGGGTTTATTTCTGGAATCTCTATTCTAGTCCATTAATCTATGTATCAGTTTGTATGCCAATACCATACTGTTTTGATTACTATGGTTTTATAATATAGTTTGAAAACAGGGGACATGATGCTTCCAGCTTTGTTCTTCTTTCATGAGATGGCTTTGGCTATTCAAAGTCTTTTGTGGTTCCATACAAATTTTAACATTGTTCTAGTTCTGTGAAAAATGCCATTAAAATTTTGATAGGGATTGCACTGAATCTGTAGATTTGTTTTGGAAGTTTTAACAATGTGAGTTCTTTCAATCTGTGAGCATAAAATGTCTTTCCACTTATTTGTGTCTTCTTCAGTTTCTTTCATTAATTTATTATAGTTTTCAACATACAGGTCTTTCCATTTCTTGGTTAAATATATTCTTAGATATTTTGTCCTTTTTAATATAATTGTAAATAGTATTACTTTCTTAATTTTTCTTTCTGATATTTCATTATTAGTACATAGAAACAACACATATTAATGTATTGGTTTTGCATCCTGCAACTTTACCCAATTCATTTATTAGTTTTAAGTTTTTTGATGGAGTCTTTATGGCTTTTCTGTGTATATTATTATGTGATCTACAAATAGTGATAGTTTTACTTATTCCCTCCCCATTTAGATAGCCTTTTTTCTTGCCTAATTGCTCTGGCTAAGACTTTCAATATGATGTTGAATAAGTGATGAGAATGGATATCCTTGTCTTGTGACTGATCATAGAGAAAAAGATCTCAGCTTTGCAATAATGACTATGATGTTAGCTGTGGGCTTGTTAAATATAGTTTTTATTATGTTTAGGTACATTTCTGTATTAACTTTGTTGACGCTTTTATCATTAATGGATGTTGAATTTTGGAAAATGATTTTTCTACACCTATTGAAGTTGCAATACAAGAATATCCTTCATTTTGTTAATTTGGTGTATCACATTGATTGATTTGTGGATGGTGAACCATCCTTGTATCCCTGGACTAAATTCCACTTGATCATGGTGTATGATCCTTTCATGTATTGTTAAATTCGGCATGCTAATATTTTGTTCAGGATTTTTCCATCTATGCTCATCAGGGATATTAACCTATGATTCTATTTTTTTGTGGCATCCCAGTCTGGTTTTGGTGTCACAGTAATGCAGGCTTCATAAAACAACTTTTGAAGCATTCCCTCTTCTATATTTTGGAAGAGTTTGCAAGGATGTGTATTAATTCTTCTTTGAATGTTTGGTAGAATTCACCAATGAAGCTACCTGGTCCTGGACTTTTGTTTGTTGGAAGGTTTTTGGTTACTGATTCAGTATCTTTACTAATAATTAGTCTGTTCAGGCTTCTATTTCATCATAATTCATTCTTGGTAGGTTGTATGTTTCTAAGAGTTTTTCCATTTCTTCTGTGTTGTCCAAATTGTTGGCATATAATTGTTCACAGTAGTCTCTTATGATCCTTTGTATTTCTGTGGTATCAGTTGTAAAGTCTCCCCTTTTATTTCTGATTTTATTTATTTGAGTCCTCTCTCTTTTTTTTCTTCAGTCTAGCTCAACATGTCAATTTTGTTTATCTACTCGTGGAACCAGCTCTTGGTTTCATTGATCTTTTCTATTGTCTTGTAGTACTTTATTTCATTATTTCTACCCTAATCTTTATTTCCTTTGTTCTACTACCTTTGGTCTTCATTTGGTCATTTTCTAGTTCCTTAAGGTGTAAAGTATGTTGTCTATTTGAGATTCTTCTTGTTTCTGGGGGTAGGCATTTTGCTAGAAACTTTCCTCTTAGAACTGCTTTTGCTGCATCTCAGAAGTTTTGGTATATTGTATTTCTATTTTCATTTTACTCAAGATACTTTTCGATTTCTCTCTTGATTTTTTTATTTGACACATGGGTTGTTTGGTAGCATGTAGTTTAATCTCCACATATTCATAAATTTTCCAGTTTATTTCATATAATTAATTTCTAGTTTCATACCATTGTCATAGAAAAGGATACTTGATATGACTTCACTCCTCTTAAATTTAGTGACTTATTTTGTGGCCTAACATATGATCTATCTTAGAAAGTATTCTATGGATATTTGAGAATAGTATGCATTGTGTTGCATTTGGATAAAATTGTAAATATCTGGTAAGGCCATCTGTTCTAATGTGTCATTTAAGGCTGACATAATATATAACGTTATACCCCACAATAATAGAGTATTAAAGTCCCCTAGTACTTTATCACTATCTCTTTCTCCCTTTAGGGCTGTTAATACTTCCTTTATGTATTTAGGTTCTCCTATATTAGGTATGCAACTATTTAGAAAATATTAAATCCTCTAGTTGGACTGATGACCTTATTTATCATGTAATGCCTTTCTCTGTCTCTTTTTATAGGGCTCGTTTCACAGTTTATTTTGTCTGATACAAGTATAGCTACTCCAGCTTACTTTTGGTTTCCATTTGCATGGAATAACTTTTTCCAGTTCTTCATTTTCAGTCTGCATGTGCCCTCACATCTAAAGTAAGTTTTTCATAGGCAGCATACAAATAGGTCCTGTTTTTTAACCTATCAGCCACTCCAGGCCTTTTGACTGGAACATTTGATCCATTTTTATTTAAAGTGATTATTGTAGGTATGCATTTTCTCTCATTTTGTTAATTTTTTTTTCTCAGCTCTTTTTGTAGTTCTCTTTTTCCTATTTCTTTGTGGTTTGATGACTTCCTTTAGTTGTATGCTTATATACCTTTCTCTTTGTCTTTTGTGTATTTAGTATAGATTATTGCTTTGTGGGTACCATTAGGGTTACATATAAAAAGTTATATAAATAATATTCTATTGTTAAGTTGATAACTTAAGTTTTATCCCATTCTATACTTCAGTATTTTTACTTACCCTAAAACTTTTGTTTTCAGTCTCACATTTACATCTTTTCATCTTATGCCTCCCTTAACTATTGTAATCATAGTTATTTTTACTACTTTCATCTTTTAACCTTCATACTAACTTTATATGTGATTAATCCACTCCTTTTAGTATATGTTTACATTTTCAGTGAGGATTATTCTTTCATGTGTTCTTGCTACTAATTAGCACCCTTTCTTTTCAGCTTAAAGAAGTTTCTTTAACATTTATTGTAAGACCAGTTTAGTGTTGATAAACTCCTTTAGCTTTTTTACTTATCTGGAAATATTTTATGACTCCTTCAATTCTAAATAATAACTTAGCCAGATAGTATTTTTGGTTGAAAGTTGTTTTGTTTTGTTTTGCTTATTTCAACCCTCTGAATATACCCTGCCACACCCTTCTGGCCTGCAAAGTTTTTGCTAAAAAATCTGCTGATGATCTTATGGGGATTTCTTTGTACGCAACAAGTTGTTTTTCTCTTGTTGCTTTTAAGATTCTCTTGTTGCTTTTAAGATTCTCTTCTTGTCTGTAACTACTGACATTTTAATTACAATGTGTCTTGGTTTAGCTCTCTTTGGGTTTATCATCTTTGTAATCTCTGGGCTTCCTGAATATGGATATCTGTTTCTTTCCCCAGGCTAGAGAAGTTTTCAGTCAGTATTTATGAAAATAAGATTTCTGCCTTCTTTCCTCTGTCCTCTCCTTCTGGGAGCTCCATAATGTACATGTTAGTCCAGTTGTGTTCTCTCCAAAGTTCTTTAAACTCTCTTGTCATTTTTCCATTATTTTTTTCTTTTCATTTCTTTGATTGGGTGATTTCCACTACTTTGTCTTCAAGTTGACCAATCTTTTCTTCTGCTTCATGTAGTTTCCTGTTGAACCTCTGCTAATGTATTTTCCAGTTCAGTTGCTATATTCTTCAACATTGTGACTTCAATTAGGTATTTTTTTTATATTTTTCACATTTTTGTTGAAGTTCTCACTTTGTTATCAAGTCTTCACCCCAGTTCAGTAAGCATGTTTATGATCATTACTTTGAACTCTTTAGGAGGTAAATCACTTATCACTGTTTCATTAAGGTTTTTTACTGAGGGTTTTATCTTTTATTTTATTTAAAACATCTTCCTTTGTTTCTTAATTTTGTTTGACTTTGTTTGTTTTATATGCAGCAAATAAAATAAGCACCTCTAACAATCTTTGCCAGGTTTAAAAGATGAAACTTCTTGTCTATTATATTTTGTCATGTATAATGTGTACCTACATTTTTGTGTGCATTATACACAGGAATATTATACCCATTATTATACCCATGTTATGTAATCATTATACCCAGTATAATGTGCATTCTTATGTTTCCATCAAAAATCTGGGACAAAAAAGTGTGCAAAATACAGTAACTCTGTCCCAGGTCTTGGTTGTCTCTCAAACTTTTGTGTTTTTCTAAGAAGCCTATTATGTTTGCAGCAGCTCCTAGTAGTTGAGGACCTGTCAATATTTCAAAGGGAAAGATCTCAGCACCTACACAAAGAATGATTGGAAGAAACAGCTTTTAAAATTGTGCAAGTATATACAGTCTTGTATATCTTGCTCCACTATCTACCAGAGCCAGGGGACCTGGAGGTGTCCCCTGGGCAGCTGCCACAAAATTGGGGCTCTAGACAAGTATATCAGCTCTTTTGGGGGGAGATACTGGTGAGTGGCACAAGGTAGAGGATGGGTACCAAGATGGAATCCACAGTGTAAGTTCTTTGAGAACAGCCCTTTAGGCTTCTATATGTGTGCCAAACCTGAAGCCTACTCCTCAGGCCAAAGTTCCAGGACAAAGAAGCCTCCTTTATAAAAAGACTGGGGGATGTGCCTTAGTACTCTATCTGTGAGCTGCCCTGCAGGTGGCATCTTGCCAAGAACCATCTGTCTAATTGCCAGAGTCCTGTGAGACCCAGGAATGCAATTCCCCTTGATCACCAGAGCCAGGCTATCAAGGGGCATTCCCTGGGTGGCAGCCATAAAACCTAGGATACCAGACATAAAAACCTGGGTATCAGGCACATATAAAACTCCCCTCCAGGGACACTGGCCATCTAGAGCACTGCAGAAGGTGAGTGACATGATAGGACCAGCCCTCCCAGGTCTCTGGGAAGTATTAGAATCAGCCCCTAGATATACACGTATTTTTAGTGTTTAATAAGAAGCCTTACCCTCAGGTAATAGCCATGATGATTAGCTAATATGTCCCTTGCACTGAATGACCTATCATCTGTATTGTTGTGCTCTGGTGTTGGTAGCTATCGAAAAACCCTTTCTCAGTTGCTTACAGTCTTATGGGACCCAAGAATGTAAGTTTCCCTGAGTGTTCCAGAAGACTCCCAAATGTGTTTGTTGAATTAGATGCCTGCCCCTCAGGGCAATGATTTAATAAAAGCAGGTGAGCCTCCTTTACTTAAAGTCTAGTGCCACTTGCTGCTTCTGAGCTGGGCCCTGAGGCAGGTAAATCAGTACCTAAGCCCTTTCTCAGCCATTTCTCTTAAAATGAAACTAGACCACTTTCTTACACCATATACAAAAATAAACTCGAAATGGATGAAAGACTTAAATTTTAAGACCTGAAACTATAAAAATCCTAGAAGAAAACATAGGCAGTAAACTCTTTAACATCACTTTTAGCAATATATTTTTGGATATGTCTCCAAAGGCAAGGAAAACAAAAAACATAAACAATTGGAGCTCCATCAAACTAAAAATACTTTCACAACAAAAGAAACTATCAAACAATGAAAAGACAAGTTACTAAATAGGAAAAGATATTTGCAAATTATATACCTGATAAGGAGTTAATATTAAAATATACAAGGAAGTCATACAACTTAACACCAAAGAAAACCCAAAAATAATTTGATTGAAAAATGGATAGAAGATTGGAATAGACACTGCTTCAAAGAGGACATACAGATGGACAATAGACACATGAAAAGATTCTCTATATTACTAATCATCAAGAAAATGCAAATTAAAACCACAATGAGATATCACCTCACACCTGTCAAAATGGCTATTATCAATAAATCAACAAATACCAAGTGCTGGTGAAGATGTGGGGAAAGGGAATCCTCACACACTGTTGGTGGGAATACAGACTGGTGCAGCCACTGTGGAAAGCAGTACGGGAGTTCCTCAAAAAATTAAAAATAGAACTACCATATAAACCAGCACTTCTATTTATGGATATTTATTTGAAGAAATCTAAAACACTAATTTGAAAAGATATATGGACCCCTATAATCATCACAGCATAATTTACAACAGCCAGTTTATGGAAGCAACATATGTTCCCATCTACAGACAACTGGATAACAAAAATATGTTATGTATTTATGATAGAATATCATTCAGCCATAAACAAAGAATGAACACTTGCTGTGTTTTTACATAGATGAACAACATAGATGGACCTAGAGGATAGTTTGCTAAGATAAATTAGTCAGACAGAGAAGGACAAAAACCGTATGATTTTACATTTATGTGGACTCTAAAAAGCAAAATAAATGAACAAACAAAACAGGAACAAATTAATAGATACAGAGAATAAACTGATGATTGCTATGTGGGAGAGGGTTGGGGAATGAGTAAAAAAGGTGAAAATGCTTAAGTACAAATTTGCCAATTATAAAAATGGTCAATAGGATATAAAGCACAGCATAGGGAATAGAGTTCACATTATTGCAGTAACTATGTATGTTGCCAGATGGGTACGGTAGTTATTGTGGTGATCATATCACACACTATATAATTGCCTAATCACTACGTTTTGCACCTGAAATGAATATAATATTGTATGTCAACTAACATAAAAAATATATTTAAAAAGGAACCATTTTTCAGATCACTATAATCTTATGGGTCTTGGTATAAGAGCCCTGTTGTTTTTCAAAGTTATCTGTCTTGGGGGCTTGTCTCACAGGTACATATCTTAAATACTGGAGTACCTAATGTAGGCTTAAACCCTTTGTTCCCCAGGGAGAAGCTCCAGATTTTGAATCTGTAGGGTAAATGGAGGCAGCCTGGCTTCCTCACCCAGGTGTCTGGGTAACTAAGGGGAGCAGTGTTCCCATAGCCTTGGAGGGGCCTGATAAGTAGGGTTCTCACAGCCTTAAAACTGGGTCCGATAAACTGTTCCCATAACATGAAGTGGGCTCACATGTGCAAAGTTATGCTATGTTATATAATGTTCCGGCTGGAAGCTGGCTTTGTTTGCCTCCAGTACTTAAGCAGGTAGGGACTCCCAGCTTGGTGCCACAGTAGGTGCCATGCTGGAGAGCAAGGGCCACATTGTGTGCCACGCAGAGGGGGCAGGTGACACGCAGGGACCTGCAGAGACTTGCAGAGACATTCAGGGAGACATGCAGCTTGCAGCATGCATGCCTCACCCACCTATGAATAAAGTCTTGCCAGATCCCAATGGCTCTGTGAATATTGTTCTTTTTAAAAATTTTTATTTATTTTTTAACATTTTTTATTGTTGTTCTAGTATGATTTTCTGCCATTTTGTGAATATTGTTCTGCCTGCTCAAATACCATGAACCTGTCAGGCCTTGAATGGCCCAACACAAGTTCCCTCCTGGTTGTGGGTCACCACACTGGGAGTAAGATTTATGGTAAGACTGTGTCCCCGCCTCTCCTATCCTTCAATGTGTTTTTGTTTGTTTGTTATCTGATGTCTAGGTGTCACTCAGTCATTATTTTTTAAGGAGGGAATTGTTCTACATGTAGTTTTAGACTCAGTGTGTCCATGGGAAGATGTGAGTTCAGGAGCTTCCTTTGTTACCATCTTTTGAAAATTCCACTTCCTGTAAAAGAATTTCCTTATTTACATGAGAAGAAAGCGTCACTCCGCTACACATTCCTGCTCCACAACTGTCTATCAGTTGCTTGCCTACATTTCATTTAGTTCTTCTTTTGGAGAATTTTCTTGTTCTTTCAGTTGGGGCCTGTTTCTTTGCCTTCCCATTTTGGCTGCTTCTCTGTGTTTGTTTCTATATATTAAGTAGATCTGCAGAGACTCTTGTTCAAGCCTATGTCAGATACTGCCTGTGACTGGCCCTGAGCAACCTATTTGGAGCTATCAGTGATCCACAGCTATGGCTCCCTCTGCTGCGCCTGCTTGTGTGCCTACCAACATTGGTTTTTACTAGCACTAGGCCCAGGGAAGGATCAGCTAAAGTCTCAGAGCTCCCAGGGATCTGCCTTTGCCTGCAGTCTTTCTGTTGGGCTTAATCACTGAAATAGCCTCCAGCTGTCCTCCTCAGTAGCCCGACTTAAGCTTCTCAGGGTGGGGCGGAGGAATTCCTGAAGGTGGGGCTGTTGCATATCCCCAGGTTGATGCTGCATGGGGAAGAATACTCTGCTTGAGAACGATGGCCTCTGTAGTGTAGAGAATGACTCAGCACAGGGATCCTGGCAGCTGAGTCTTTTGCTCTCTCTCCAGAGCCACCAACTCTCCAGGCTCTCCTTATGTGGCTCTAGTCCACTCTGCCCTCCCTCTACCAGAGCCAAGATGAGTGGCTACAAATGAAATTCTGTGTTTTGGCCATTTAAGAGACTCTGTATTTCTAGCTGTCTCTCCCTGAAGGACAGAAACTCCATTGCTTTTTACAGCCAGATACTATTTGGATTCCTTTCCCAGCTCTAGTGCTGTAGGCTAGGGAGCCCGACTTGGAGTTTAGACCCCACACTTCTCAGGTGGGACCCCAAGGGCACTGAAATATCCCTCCAGAACTTCAGCTGCTGCCTGTGGGAACCCAGCCAGCCCTCTCACACCTCCTCTGCACTCCCTACCAGTCTTGTTGTGGTGAAGTTGTTTCTTCCATATTTCCTTGATTATAAGGCTTCTCTCTAGCTAGTGTTTAGTTGGTTATTGGAGATGATTGCTCCACAGTTTAGCTGTAATTCCAGTTTGGTCCTGTGAAGAGGTTAGTGTAGCTTCTACCTATTCCACCACTCTCTTGGATCAAGAGTAAATTTCAACTGATAAAATTTCTTGACCACAGATTTTGTTTCAATCTACTTTGTCTAATACCTTATTACCACATGAAAAGCCCCCACTAAAATTTTTCCAAATAGATTAATTCCTGTACATTATTGACAGAAATATCTGTACCATTCATGGGGTCCCTTCCATTACAGGCCCTCCCCAAACCAAAGGCATTATCTGGAGAATGGCTCAATGGAAGAGATCCATTGCAGTGTGGAGTCATTGGAATGGGTCCTCCCCAGTGCCTGGCCCCCTTCCTCTGCCTCTCCTGTTGGACTTTTGGCAAAGCTTACTTCCTTTTTTGAGTCACTAGAGAGTCACTGAATTCAGTTTGCTGTAAGCTCATCCACTCTTAGGAGGAACTTTAGAATAGAAGCTATAACTAAAAACTGTTTTCTCTTCTTTGACTTCGGTGAGGGAAAAAATAAGATATAGTGTATATATTTTACTGTCCATGTTTAATATTCAGTAAGAGTGATTTTCTTGCATTTTTTAAGATCACACTAGTTGTTTATACTAATGGTGCAGTTTTCACAGCAAAGAAACTGAAACTACCACTCAAATTAAAGTGGATACCTCAACGTGTATTCCAAGGATTTCCAAGCCCCAGTACCTCCTCTGTGCCATGGTCAGTGTCTCCATCTCTAAACACAGCCCTGCAAATGGAAAGGCAGCCCCTCTCTCCTGGCAACCCTGGCACTAAGGAGCAATGCTAGTCATTCTTCTCTCCATTCTTCATCCATCCTTGTAAAGTTATGGACTCCTGCCCTGGACCCAGCATCCCAGTGTCAGGGTGACTACAAGACATATCAGCAGTTGTCAGTAGCAGCAGGGGCATGCAATGAACATCAGAAAGTCAGGACAAAGACTTCCAAACAACCCTGAGAAATCTTGTCCAACTACTCTGATCTTGAAATGCCAATATTCACAGCGGTAAGTGGAAGAGCAACATATCAAATGCTCTGACTGCTGTTCTCTTTCTAGAATCCCACCACCACTGGGATCTTAAAACCTCCAACGAGATGTGCTACAGTTAATCTCATTCTCGCTAATCAAGACAGAAATCTTTTCTTTCCCAATTAGGTCCAATTGCACAAATGAAAGAGCACATCTGTTTGCCTTTCAAGAAGGCTCACACCAAGGGGGTTGTGAAGCATTGCTGACATAATAAGTAGATGGTTTGTCATCTAGCTCTTCTCTTGCTGAGTGTTTGCCATCTTTTATCAGCAGTTATACACGGCTTCCTTTTTGTGACAATATTAGCCCATGACTGCTGCTGCAAGCATCCGGAATCTGCCCATTGCCTACAGGGACTTCTGATGAAAGTTTACCGGGACTGCTGAACCTGACACTTTTACAATGAAGTGGCTTGCACTCACAGTTATTAGTGTCCACATGTGACACACCTGTTTGCACATCAGGCCAGATCCCCGCAAGAGTTCTACCTAGAGCAGTGGAACTCCATCTGCTTCCAGTCAGAAAATAGAACTGTGTTTGTGCAGTCGAAAAACTAATCTGATATGAAATGGACCTGGTCGAGTGTAGAGGTAACAGCAAATACCTAATGTGGTTGCCACGATACGACATTAAAGGGGTCATCAAGCATAAGGTATCACTGTACCACTTACGGTTGTTAGTAAAACAATAAAGAAATCAATAGATGGCAAAAAATGCACTATATTCCCAACTTATGGTATAAGGAAACTGCAATAACCAGACGCTAACTTTTAGAAAATGTTTTCCCTTAGATGACTTCTTTTTAAATAGTTTTACTATGGGCCTAATATTATATTTTATATGTCTTAGTGATTCATGCAAAAGTGATTCTGTTTAAAATGGTGAGAAGGACATAGGTAATTTAAAGGGGAAAATATTTGGAGGGGGATGTATCATTTCATTGCCTTTGGGGGCTTCTTGTAAAAACAGAAGGCATGTATTTGAAAACTTGGGTTTTGGGGTGAGATGTTGTTTAAAAACCAGCTATGTATTTTACTAGCTGTGGGAGTTGGGCAAGTGGTATATTAATAATAACAGCTACTTCCATGGATTGTTGTAAAGAGCTTGCATAGAGCCTGTGCAGAAAAAAACTGCTCCACAAATACTAGCCCTTGTCGTCATTATCCATAGTACATCGTGGTTCCTGCCACTGCGGGCTCTCAAAGAACTCTGCAATGGCTGCAACAAGGAAGTCTGCCCAGTGGCTTCTCCACATTTATGACTTTCCAGTTCAACACAGTGTTCATATTACTGTGCCAGGTGGGAAATGGAGAATACCCAATGCCTTAAATTAGTGAAAAATTCTATCCATGTCCTGGTAACAATGGGAATGCACATAGCTTTTTGTGTGAAGGCTGTTGACAGGACTCTATTCAAGGCAATTGTGCAGTACATGAATAATCTGAACACAGCCGTATTCATCTCTTCTTTTCTAAACTACCTTTGTATGTTGTCTTTGTTGAGGTATGCTTTCATTGTGGCATGAGACACTTCTGAATGTAGGAATAACCTCTATTTGTAACCATTCCACCAGTGCTGCCATGTTCATTCAGCACTATTCACCATATTCAAGATGCAGAAAGATCATAAATGTCCAACTACTGATAAAGAAAACCTGGCATATGATGCATATATATGTGGGAGACCCTTCTGTGTGGTGTGGGCCCAGCTCCCACTGGGAGATGCACAGGACCCACACCCACAGATAGGTTCTCTCGTGGGATATTAGGTTTGCAATATACCTAGGCCGCTTTGAGTCTTGCTTTTGCTGAAACTCCCTCACCCAAGATTGGGATAGCAAGTACTTATTTTAACTTCCTAAAATCCATTCAAAGGACCATTGTAATCAGTTCAACCACTTTTCCCTTTTCATTTGTTAACATCCTTCTTCTGTGATGTGATTAGCGGCATAGGCTGCTTGTTGTCTGTAAAAGGTAACCACCTGTAGCAAACCTGTGCATAGTGAGCGGGGACCATCATGCAATAGGACCAGAAACAAAATAAAGGCCTGTGATGGTGGAGGCCGTGGCTTTTGCTCCCCTTGAGAGAGAAGCCGCTCACCCTTTTTTCCCCACAGGATTCGATAGTCCATGTGAATTTATTTTGTTTCAGCTACAACGCTGTGGACCCCATGAGCCAGGGTCCACAACATATATATAAAATGGAACATTATTCGATCTTAAAATAGAAGAAACTACAGTATGGATGAAACTTGAGGACATTAGGCTAAGTGAAATAAGCCAGATACCGAAAAAGAAATACTGCCTGATTCCACTTATGAGGTATCTGAAATAGTCAAATTCATGGAGTCTTCCTGAATAGCTTCAGCAATCTTGAGAAAGAACAACGAAGTTAGAGGGTTCACTCTACCTGCTATTGACTGTATTAAAGACTATAGTAATCAAAACAGCATGGTACTGGCATGAAAAGGACATAATGTCAATGGAACAGACTGGACAGCCCAGAAATAAACCCACATCTTTGTAATCAATTAATATTGGACAAAGGAGTCAAGAACATACAATGATGTAAAAATAGTCTATTCATTAATGATGCTGGAAAAATGGACATATATGTGCAAAAAAATAAAAGTAGACTACTTTCTTACATCATATACAAGAATAAATTCAAAATGGATTAAAGACTTAAATGTAAGACTTGAAACCATAAAAACCATAGAAGAAATCATAGGCAGTAAAATATTTGACAATTTTTGTAGCAATATTTTTGATATATCTCCTAGGGCAAGAGAAATAAACAAACAAACAAAACAAATGAGACTACATGAAACTAAAAGGCTTTGTACAGCAATGAAAACCACCAACAAAATATAAAGACAGCCCACTTAATGGGAGAACATATTCAGCAATAATACATATGATAAGGGTTTAATATACAAAATTCATAAGAACTTATACAACTCAACATCAAAACCCCCCAAAAAATCCAATAAAAAATTGGGCAAAGAACCTGAATAAACACTTCTCCAAAGAGGACATACAGATGACCACTAGATATATGAAAAGATGTTCAATGTCACTAATCATCAGAGAAATGCAAATTAAAACTACAATGATATATTACCTCACTTCTGTCAGAATGGCTACCATCAATAAATCAACAAACAACAAGCACTGGCAAAATTTTGGGAAAAAGGGAACCTTCATGCACTGTTGGTAGGAATGTAGATTGGTGCAGCCACTGTAGAAAACAATGTGGCATTTCCTCAAAAAATTAAAAATAGAACTACCTGATGACTCAGTGATTCCACTTCTGGGAATATATACAAAAAACCCAAAACAGTAACTTGAAAGGTTATACACACCCCTATGTTCAATGCAGCTTTATTTACTATAGCCAAGATTTGGAAGTACCCCAAGTGTCCATCAGTAGATGAATGTACAAAAAAGCTGTGGTGCATTTACACAATAGCATACTACTCAGCCATAAGAAAGAATGAAATATTACCATTTGCACCAGCATGGATGGCCATGGAGAGCATTATGCTAAATGAAATAAGCCAGTCAGAGAAAGAGAAATACCATATGATTTCACTTGTATGTAGAATCTAATAAACAAAGTAAATGAACAAACAAAATAGAAATAAGACTCATAGATACAGAGGGCAGATTGACAGGTGTCAGGTGGGAGGGGGATTGGAAGGTGAGTGAAAAATGTGAAGGAGTAAAGGAAAAAAGAGGCAGAGAGGGTGGAGGGAGGTAGAAGAGGGTAAAGGGAATATAAATGGTGACAGAAGGAAACTTGACTTTGAGTGTGAACATGATACAATGTACAGATGATGTATTATAGAACTGTACATTTGAAATCTATATAATTTTATTGACCAATGCCACCCAAAAAATTCAATTAAAATTTTTTAAAATAGTCAAGTTCCTCAAATCAAAGAATAAGATGGTAGTTTCCAGGTGCTGGGAGTTGAGGGTAGAATGGAGAGTTACTAATCAGTGGGACAAAGTCATGGTTAAGTAAGACAAATAAGTTCTAAAGATCTGCTGTACAACACTGTCTGTTGTCAACAGTACGGTATTGTCACTCAAAAATCTGTTAAGAGGGTAGATCTCGTGTGTTCTTGGCAAAAAAAAAATTAAAAACTACATAATGAACTACTATTTTAATTGCTAAGATGACAAGTTTCCTATGTTTAATAAACTTATCTAGTATGTAATGTTAAATGGCTCTTGATAGATTAATATATTTACAGGAAGGATATATTTATAATTTTAAGACTCTTTCAAGCAAACTATAATACTCCAAGTGAGTTAATTTTTCACACTTTAATTTTAAATACTTGAGCAGGAAGGTAGAGAGATAAGGGGAGAATTTGGATGCAGGATATTTTTAAGGCATCTGTCAAATTATAATATAAAGGCCACAACCCATTTTTCATTCTGTGATATCAACGCCCAAAAGAAGAGACACTTGTTTTCATGGAATGCTAAGGAAAAGTAGGTTACTACATGTTTAATTAAAGATCCAATCCTTTTAATCCAACAGGTATGTGATCCTCCAACTGAGATGAAATGTGGGCTTTGGAGATAAGCATACTTAATCTTTTTTTCTTTTTTGTTTATTTGTTTTTTTGTTGCTGTCATAATAGAGAAAAGCATAAGAACATATCTACTCATTATAGGACTGAGGGCACCCTCATGCCTTCAGCATCTGGTGCTGGTCGCTGGCAGTCCCCCCCCACCACAGAGGCCAGGTCTGGGTCCGTCATGCTGAGTGCCAGGCCACCTGCATCCCATCAGGAAGTGCCTGAGAAAAAAAACTGAATTCGGATTTTAAATGAATGTGGCTCCCTCTTCTGGTAGAAAGTCTGAATCAATAATAAAATTCTCTGAGAAGGAGAGCAGGGGCTTAGCCTGTGTGGTTCCCAGCTCCAGAAATATCTGTCAACACAGCAACCCTCACGAACGAAGCAGACAATGGCACGCCCTCCATGGTTCTCGTATTCTGATACTAGTGCTGGCGTGAGGTGTACCGATGAGAAAGGGGGAAAGTCCGGCTTTGGGACAGAAAAAAATGAGACACCAACAAAGGAATTCTTAAAGAAGACACCTGGGGTTAAAATACCTAAGCTTTTCTTTAAATAATAAAAAACAATCTCTTTATCCTTGGTTCTCTTAAAAAGAAGCCATTCCTACAAAGGTACACATGGATTTGGGGATGGAGGGGAAAACTAGGTACTGCTTTGGAAAACAGTACCTTTAAGAACATTCTTCTGAGACCAAGTAAGTGACACATCAAATGCCCATTTGACATCTTAACTTTTAATGAGGTCAAACTTCCAAAACTGAAAGTATCTTTCATCACATGGCTATGAAAAAGTCTTATAAAGGGACATTTCAAGAAAGTGCATTTTGTTTATTAAAAATAAAGACTTGATCCCTAGCTATATAATTTTTTCATTAATCTGAAAAGGTAGGCAACCATATAGCAGTAGCAAATATCTATACTTAAATGAATTTCAGCAGTAACACAGAATGATATATTGATGACCCATAGATGTGCCATTCCTAAATAAATCCTAATTAGTTGAGTACTACAGAAGCCTAAGAAATGGTTAAACACAAAACAAAATAAAACAAAAATAATCCTAACACTCCAAATAGAAGAGTCCATTTAACCCACCACATTTTGTCTCTTAATACTTCATTGATTGCTAAATTACATTCACTAACTAATGACCCCAATGTTTCTGGATCACAAATCCTGCCACTTGCTGAAGGTTACAAACAGATTTATCGTATCTTTATGAAAGAGTGTTAGCACTGGAAGCAATGTATTGCATGAGTGTATTGAATTGTATTGTAAGCAATGTATTGCAATTGTATTGCAATGTGTTTCATGCAGAAGGTTCAAGTTCAAGAAGGCAGAAGGCTGCACCCTCATGCCAGAGGCAACCAGGGAAAACCCACATGATACTTTGTTTCATCTCTAAGGACAGCTTCCCTCCACCCTCAACGAAGGTTAGGTACACTCCAGATTTGGGGATGACAGGAAGTTGGGGTAGAAAATTTCCAAAGATAACTTGGGCACATGTCATATTTTCTGTTCTTTCTTATAAAGACATGTATTACAACTCTGGGGGGAGCTGGAAGAAAGGAAATGAATATGGAAATATCAAGCATCATTCATATTCACATATGATAGATTTACCAGAAGTCTGGAAACCAGTAAAAGGGATAAAGAGACTGGAGTGAAGATAGGAAAATATGCAGTACATATTTTTCTGTGATAAAACATGCATGCATGTAATTAACACTGCTATAATACCATTAGCTAAATTAAAGAGAGCTTATTTGAATTTTATCAGCTTTTCTACTAATATCCTTTTCCTTTTGCATGATCCTATTTAGGATCCCTTCCAGTTTATAAGTTTTTCATTGACCTTGATAATGTTAAAAATCATAAAGAGTACTGGTCAATTATTTTATAGATGCCCCTCAATTTGGGTTTCTTGGATACTTTTTCATTACTGGAACAAGGTAAAGTATTTTTAGGCAAGCATACCAGACACACAGACAGACTGTGTTCTTCTCAGTGCACCACATCAAGAGGGTCAGGGTGGCTCTATATCTTAACACTGGTGGACGTTTATCTCCGTCAGTTCCTTACTCTCTAACATGACTCACAATTTCAAGTTCATCTGGTATTTTCCTGCTCCAGCTCTGGAATCAATCACTTCTCCAAAGAGTCTCAGTTCATTTTTTTAGGGGATAGTGTTTAGAATCCAAGATCTGGACTCTAGTTGCACTACTGTTTTTGGAATACCATTGCTTTAAGTCCTTTCAGTGGACAGAGCTAGGAAATACACATATATAGTAATGTATACGTACATACACATATATCTACACTTCTGCACAATTCATCCCTGTGTATACAGATCTCTGTGTGTGAGTTGAGAATGCAAATATGTGTCATATATAAAAAAGGTACACACACATATGCATAACCATGAGTTCTCACGGATGACCTCTGATCCTAAACACTAGGAGGTTTGTTTTAGCATTACCCTTTTCCTCACCTACAATTATTTACAATATAATTATTCAATTCTAGTAAGCAAAGTGGTTTCAGAATTTCCAGCATACACCCTTGTGAGAATCATATTAGCTACTAGATTACAACATTTATGTACAGTTCTCTGTCTTTCACCTTACAGTTCCAATCAAAATGTTGTTTTTCAGTTACATAGGTTATTTTCTTCACCCACTTCACTTTATTAATAATCTATAATACAGTTAAGTTAATGTGTTATTGGTTTGTATTACATTTTGGGTTCCCTCACATCCTGATTGGTTTTAATTATGTATTTATCTAGCAGTATACAGAGGATATGTGAAACATTAATATGAAACGAGGAGTCAGAGCTATACAAAAATGCCCTAGAAATTACTCCCCATCGATTCATAGCGATTCTGTCCCACCCCCAACAGTAGCACAGCCCTCCACTGTGTCTGTACTACAGGTTATTCAACAAACGCCTATATATGGACAATTTGGTTATTTCCAGTATTTTGCAAACACACAAAAAAGAGTGAAATGAATAATCTTTGCACATGTGTATTTTTAGATTGTTGCAGGTGTATTATAACAGGCTCCTAGAAGTAGGATTGTTAGGTCTAAAGGTAGGTGCATGCATAATTTTGTTAGCCATTACCAAATTTCCCCTCAGAAGGATTGCACCAATTTTCAATGTATGAATGTGTTTCCCCACGACCTCACCAACCTGATGTGTTGTAACTATCATCTAGTTTTTACTTTATGAATAATAATTCATAATAGGTGAGAAAGAATACCTCAGTACTGTTTTGTTTTGCATTTCTCTAATTATAACTGAGCTTGAACATATTTTTCAAATGCCTGTGGGTGATGATTCCATCAGTTATATGTGTATGTCCTTCCCCGTTTTTTCCTATTGAAGTTTTGGTCCTTTGACTCTCAGTTTTAAAGGTTCTTATATGCGAGGTATGTCAGCCCTTTGTGGCGGTGTATGTTGCCACCATTGTGCCCCAGCATGCCACTTGTCCTTTGACTTTGTTTGCAGTATTTTTGGTCATGCAAGATTGTTGAATTTTCATGTGAAATGTGTAAGACATCTATTGCATCTGGAGCTGGAGTCACGGTTAGAAAGCCTTTCCATCACCAAGGTTAAAAAATAATTCATCTGTTCTCTTCAAGTATGTAAATCATTTCATGTTACATTTAAAGACCTAATCCATTTAGAATTCATTGTTGTTCACAATAACTTAGAAACATAGAATTTTTATGGTGGTGATTAAAGACCTCTTATCCATTTATTCCCACAACAGTCTGAGAATTGTTTTGATTTTCCTACTTTGACCTAGAACAAGGCTAATTCCAGTAGTAGAAACATGGAGTCACTAGTTGAAGAGAAACATCTGATTGAAGCTTTATGTAATCCAAACACGTTTTTCTCTTTCCCCTATTTTGTCTCTTCTGCTCGTGTCTGCTCTGCCTGTCTCTCCCTCTCTCACCCTACAGATGGAAAGCTAGAACTCAAATGATGAGCCTAATTGGGTTAGGGGCAACAACGCAATGATTTCCTGACAGCCCATCCTTTATTTGCGGGCACAACCCAAGCTCCATATACCAGCGTTCATTGTGGAATACAGATGCCAGTGACCATGGTAAATCTACTAATAGGACTTGCTTCCCATTATCAGCACCATCTGAGTCTGTTAAAAATCTTAACTAGGAGTTTAATTTCTCAACAGAGGGCTCTAAATTAATTAGGGGTTTATATGCTAACAAAGACCTTGATACATCCATAAATCAATCCAGTGTAGGAGTTCTACACAGGGAGGATGCCTATTCAGTAGAGACCTCAAATCCAGCATCCCTGTTGGGCTCCCAACAAAAGGGTGCAGGTGTGGAACAGGCTCCTATGACAAGGAAGCCCCAATAATTATTTTGCATCACTTAAACCACAGCAGGTAACGTGGCAAATCAAAGTCCCAGGCACTCAGCAAGTGAAACCCATGTTACAATGAAAAGCCACAACATATCACTTTAACCTCTATAAAAGAATTGCCATAACACTGTGATTTATTTTATACCAAGTCCAAGAATTAAAAGGACATTGATCAAAACGATCTCCTTTTCCCCCCTTTTGTTATAAATAAAAAGTAACAGATGGAACCACTTTCTTTTTTTTTTTTTTAAATACACCAAACATCATTTTAAGAACCTTCACAGTTGCTACAGCCTTTTATTAAATACACTTGCTTTAAGATTTACACTTGTGTTCTTGGGATAGGATGTCACTCATATTCCTTTAAAAACAAAATTTGTATTTTTTGATACAACTTTAAAATTGCCTAACAATTATTTCTAACCTTAAACATTTCCATGTGATAGTAATTTTGTTTCTTTTGTATTCTTTAATTAGAAAACACCTGATAAAGGGAAAATAACCACGGATTCACTTTTAAATAATTTTGAATTTCATTTGTCATAATATCTACATCAATATGAAAATCATGAGTGTATGCACAGGAAGAAACAAAGTTAAAAATCTATTTAAAAATCTAGTGCAGGGAATTTCAGGGGAAGGGTTTATAGGAACAAGTATAAAGGACACATGGACAAAAACTAGGGGGGTGGAAATGGGAGGGAGGTGGGGAGGGCTGGGGTCGTGGGTTGGGATGGGAGTAAAAGATAGAAAACTGTACAAGAACAACAATTAAGATAAAAAAAAATCTGGTTTAAATGTGGCTTTACAGTGCAATAGCTCTCTGCAGAATTTCCTTTGTCCAGCCTGTTCAGACCCCTCTCCCTTCCTCCAACCACAGGGGTCTGACCTACATGCTAGAAGCAAATGCATTTAAACCCATATAAGTAATATTCTCTCATTAATTTCCCTTGAAGCCGAAACCTTTGTTATTACATCCAATGCCCAACCCCAAGGTGTCAAGAGATCAGTATTTAAAAAATATGAAACTAAAAAGTCCCCATATAAATATAACATCTCAAAAGTTACTGTAGTAACTTCTGAGTTAAGTTAAATCATCCAGGTTGCAGATGGTTTCAGTTTGGAAATAATGGAGTCAGTACCACTCTCAGCATTTTCGTGACACAGGAGGTGTTTTCCCCTATACGTACGCTACAAGACTGAACATGTTTTCCACCTATCCACGATCATGGCATTTGGTTAGGCCAATAATGATTCAGGCCCTGCAGAGTTTATTGCGATGGGAAGCAAAGAAAGAAAAAGAAAAGAAGAAATGAACACTATGTGCCAAAGACTGTACCCATTTAATCACAGTCTCTATTCTGTCTCCATCCCTAACACACCCACTATACTGTGAAGAGGACTGAGAGGAAGCAGGGATCCAGAATGAACTTCCCAAGCCTGTGCAGCCTCCCCCTGCCTCACTTTGTCCTCTTCAACCATGCAGATGTTCTCAGAATGTAAACACCCACTGTGCCAGCCTTTTAAAACACACACACACACACACACACACACACACACACACACACACACACACACTTCCTTTATTCCCATACCTCCCTCCAGCGATCACCTCAATATTTGGCTGCTTTCATATTACAAGTTTGTGAAAGAGTGGTCTATATTTCAGCTTTCCACTTTCATTCTTTGTAACTTGTAGTCTCGATTTCCATTCCTGTGAGGTTATAATGAGGCACCCCGAAACACCCATAGGCAGGTGTCAGAGAAGGCCAGATAGGGAGCCAGGACTCTCAGCCTTGTCAGGTAGTAATGAGCTCTGCGACACCCACAATGTAAGTGGACCGGCTGGAAGGTCTAGACTTCCCACGTCCACCCAGTATTAATCAGCCCTCCCTCGGCCAACCTCTCCCGCCCGGCATAAGGATAGATGTGGAGGGCAACAGAACAGAACTGAAAGTCCAATGACAAACCTTCACATTCACGTCAACAGATTCCAACAGGAGTGCCGAGACAACTCAGTAGGGGAGACGGCAGTCTTTTCAACAAATGGGGCTAAGACAACTGGATAGACACATGCAAAAGAATGAAATTGGACACCTTCTTCAAACACACAAACAAAAACTCAGAATGTACCACTGACCTAAAAAAGTAAGAGCTAGAACAAGAAAACTCCTAGAGGAAAATTTTTGTGACCTTGGGTGAGGCAAAGCTTTCTTCAGTATGACACCAAAAGACATGAAAAGAGAAAAATAAATAATTTGGAATTCTTCAAAATTAAAAAAAAAAATTGTGTTTTAAAGGGTACCATAGGAAAGTAAAAAAGAAAACGTGCACAATGGGATAAAGAATTTGCAAGGCATACATCTGATAACAAACTGCTATGTTCACAAAAGGAATTTTAGAAAGATTTCATAGTTGCCTTATTTATAATAGATCCAATTGGAAACAACACAACAATTTGCCAAAAGGAAACTGGATGAACAGATTGTGACATATTCATAAAATGAATTATTATTTGGCTATAAAAAAACCCCCACAATACATGATGAATCTCAAAAACATTATGTTAGGAAAGAAGCCAAACACACAAAAAATCTTCTACTATATTATATATATACATTTACATAAAAATTCAAGAACAAGCAAACCTAATACATGAATTACATAAAGTATATCAATGGCTGCTGTGCAGGGGTGGAAACATGTGACTAAGAAGTGTTAAGAAGGAACTTCCTGTGGTAATAAAAATTTTCTATACTTCAACTGAGGTGTTGATTTCACAAGTCAATACATCTATCTAAACTTATCAAATTGGACAATTAAGATATGTGTATCTAACTGTATGTCCATTTCACTTCCACTTTTTAAACTACAAGAAGGCAAAGTACCATGCGGATGATGTTCTACTCCTCCCATCCCCTTCTCAACCACAAAACACAGATGCGTACAAAGCCATGTCAGTCACCGGAGGGACTGTAAGACTCTTTGTGCTCTAAGTACTCTTTAAAACGCCTGCTTTGTTAGAAGTGGAACAAATTCTGCACAGTTTCCAAGATTCCTGGTAGAATGCCATACAATATCTGACTCAGAATAAAAGGAAGATATTTAACCTAAATCTTACTGTCAGCCAGTCCTGAGGTTAGCAGATGTTAACTGGTGTGGGGAGTATACTCTCATCAGGAATAGCATTTCTACTTGGAAGAATCCTAAAGGGAAACTAAGGCTATAGATTGATCCAACTTTTCAAATATAGTTTAAGATCAAACTCGAGTGTGTAATTCACAGCATTGTTCTGAGGATGTCTCTGAAAACTCCTAGAATTTTATGTCTTTATATCTGTTGTATCTGTTACAATTTAAAAGCTGGTGTGGCTCAGTTGATTGGAGCATTTTCCTATAAACTGAAAGAAAGTTTGTGGGTTTAATTCCTGGTCAGGGCACATGGCTGCGTTTCAGGTTCGGTCCCTGACTGGGGTGCATGCCGGAGGCACCTGATCAATGTTTCTCTCTCCCTTTCCTCTACTTCTTCCTCTCTCTCCCTTCTTTTCTCTCTGGAATCACTGAATATACCCTCTGGTGAGGATTTAAAGAATAATAAATAAATAAAATAAAAACAGACTGTGTAATTTAATAAGAGTTTATGTAACCTTCTGCTCAACAGAAGTGAGTGTTTTTTGCCGTGTCTAATCTCCATCCTTTTGCTTCACAGTTTAATGGCCCTGGTGTCCTGCTGAGATGCACTTTCACTACGTCCAAATCACAGAAATAACAGACTAGCTAATATGTACCTCTGGGTGATCTAATAGTTTCTTCTAATTTCTCCTGTTTTCTCTTCTGATGGTATTATAGTTTTATTTTTTCAATTTCAACATTTTTACTTAAATTCACTTAAGATTGTTAAGGTGAAATATCTTTAAAATTCAGAAAATATTTAGAAATATCAGCTATCACTTAACTCCACCCAGATTTAACAGACTTTTAAGACATTTTATGATATTTGCTTCATTAAAAAATTAAGTAAATGAATATAATTAAGCCCTTACCCCTCCCCAGAAGAATCCATTGTCCTAAATTTGGTGTATGTTTTTCCTATACATAGTTTAAGAACAAAGAAAACAAATATGAAACATTTAATATATTGAAAGAAAGTGTTAACAGAAAAATAGAGCATGCAAAATTGACAAAAATCAGCGAAATGACATGTCCAAGGTCACACAAGTAACAACTGGCAGAGCTGGACTTGGAATCCAGGCCTGCTTCGTTCTCAGGCTCAGTTTGTCCTCCTCCCACACAAGTGTCAACTAGCCATTGAAACAGAATCTCTCTACATGCTGTATGGTGCCCCAGACTGAATCCTAGATCAGCAAAAGGAGCATTATTAGAAAACCCAGTGAAATTCTAATAAAGTCTGATTTAGTTAATAGTAACACACCAATGTTAATAATCTCTTAGTTTTGATAATTATACCATAAATATGTTAAGATGTTAATGCTACAAAACTGGTTAAAGGGTATGCAGGTGTGCAATTTTACTGTAAGTCTAAAGTTATTCCAAAATAAAGAGTATGTTAAAAATAAAAAAAAAAAATATCCCCCAACTGGTGCCTTAGGTACTATTCTTAAAACGTGTAAGTAAAGAGATTTACTACATAAAGTCAAATGTTACTAAGGGCATGCTTTGTATTAAAGGCTGTGATTATAACAGGTTCATTGTTTAAAACAGGCTCAGTGGTTTTAAAAATAAATATCTGCCTCAACTATATAGCTTTTCTGAAAATATTTCTTGAATAACTTTTTGTATACCATTTTTCTTTTCATGTAGATAAAAATATAGAATACTATAAATATTAATCTTTTAAAACATAAGGTGACCTGGTTGTGATAAACTCCTCTCCATTTCTGCTACAGACATGACAAAAGTTCTGGACTTGTAACAGCAAGAATTAAACTTAGAGGATTAATAGAACTGCCCAATTTACAGAGCTGTCAGATGAAAGAATCAGAACTTCAGAAATAAATGAATCCTGGGAGCGGAAAAGCTGAAGCATATAGTTAAGTAGAAAACGCAGGGTGGTGGTTGACTAGGTAAGGAAAGAGAAAAAATATTGAAAAAGAAGGAGAAAAAAAAACAAAATAAAGAATGTTAATGAAAATCAGGGCTTGTGGTGTCTCCCAGGAATTGAAATGTGATAAATCCCAGAACGGGGGAAACTGAATAGCAGCACATCAGGTCATATCGCTGCCTCACTCAAAGCCTTCCAATGGCTGAAGCCATGCAGCCCATGAGCCAGAGGTCCCTGGGGTCCTTGATGACTTACTCCTCTCTGCCTCCATCACTTCTCCGACTTCATCTTCCATCCTTCATGCCCTCCCACTGCCCTCCAGCCATCCTCTCTCCAGTGTTTGTCAGGCACTCAGGCCTTAGCACTTGCTTATCTCTCTGCCTAGAAGGCTCCTTCTCTGGACACCAACATGGTGCACCCTTTCCCCCCTTCAGTTTTTGCTCAAATACTAACTTTTCAGTGATATAATACTATTAAACACCCCATCTTGATCCAATCCCCCACCTTGATCTTATTTTTCTCTTAGCTGCTTCCATCATCTTAACACTCTTAATTACAGTCAATGTCTGTCTGTTTCCACAACCAGTAGGACAAAGGTGCTCAGATTTCTGTGTTTTTTTTTTCCTCTGATGTTTCCCCAGTGCCTAGAACGGTACTGGGCACATGGCGGGTGCTCAGTAAATATCTGTTAAGTCAATGAATGCATACATGTGATTTTTTCATCACCATCATTATAGTAAGTGTAATAAAACACTGGAAACTTTTCCAAAGCTACTTTTTGAGCAACAAGGGTCATCTTTTTGATTGTCTATGTTTTCTGGGTATTTTCTGCACTGAACAGTTACTTCAATAATGTTTTAAAAAGAGGGTTTTGTTTTGCAATACAAGAGAGTTATCTGTCTGTGATGATTTCCTCTCAGGCACATTCACTGTCAGAGTCAGAAAGATACATTCTTTAGAGGCTTGTTCTTTTTACGAGCTTAAATAACATTCAGTTATTACGAGAAAGAGCTCCTCATCATAAAAACTTTATATGAACCAATGTTCAGTAGCATGACACACTAAGCTAATGGAATCATGTAATTCCAATCTCCTCATTTAAAAATAAAGAAACTGAGCCCTGGCTGGTGTGACTCAGTGAACTGAGTGCCAGACTATGAACCAAAGGGTCACTTGTTCAATTCCCAGTCAGAGCACATGCCTGGGTTGCAGGCCACGTCCCCAGTAGGGGGCATGCGAGAGGCAACCACAAAATGACATTTCTCTCCCTCTCTCCCTCCCTTCCCCTCTCTCTGAAAATCAATAAATAGAATCTTTAAAAAAATAAAACAATGAAAAGAAACTGAGACCTAGAAAAGTTAAGTTACTTCTGCACAGTCAGTTACTTCTGAACATAGCTGACACACAAGTGTAGCCCTAAATAAAAGACTGAAACACTGAGGAATGGCCTAGCCCTAAACATTTTGCAATGCAGTGAAATTTCAGATTGAAAATTTTCAGTTCACCATTTGGCTAAACCTTCATTTTCTCCAACTTATTTCCAATTCATTGCTCAAAAACGAGTTATGAGTAGTTGCTTCATATTATTTGAACATTCAAGATTCTCTCTGCATTAAGATCACTAACAGAGCAAACAATGTGATCAACTAAGAATTTCTGCATGCTCAAGGGCCACGCCACCACCCAGGACCCACACAGCACTCAGCCTCTTCCTCCAGCCCTTTGCTTTCCCTGTTCAGAGAAGTATGTGGCCAGCATACTTTTACAATTTCTTACTCTTTTCAGTGGCTAGATTATCTTAACTCTCAAAAAATCCTTCACAATGTATCACTTTTCTTTCTCAAAAAAAAAAAAAGCATCACTTTTCTTTCTGAAAAAAGCTCATTCTTTTGCTTAAAAACTGCACAGGTGCCACTGCTTTGTCATAAGTGGGGACAAAATCTGACATGATATTTTTTTCCAGAGGTAGCAGCAGCAGCAGCAGTTAATGCACAATGTTCATTTCCCCGGTCCCCAGACAGTCATCTCTGATGTTACAGTAACACCCAGGCAGACACTTTGGCAAACAGAGACTATGAAATGAAGTTGAAATGGACCAAAACAACCATATTGATTTTGAGTACAATTCAAAACACAGTTTTCTAAATGGCACACACTGAAGAGGGAGGATAGGGAGAGAGGCACTGCAGAGAGTAAGAGCAGCAAAAGGATTAAGACAATGACAGTAGCAAACATCTTAGTGTTCTTTTACATTGTTTGTTTTTTTTAAGTTTGAAGAACTGAGAAGCTTGACTTATGCTGAACTGTCCTTATCTGAAAATCTAAGATTGCTCATTTATGGATATTGTGCTCACTGCTTGAAGCCTGGGCATCGGTAGACCTTAATAAAATAAAGTCTATTACCCTTTGAACATTTGAACATCCTCTTCAAAGCCCAAAAGGTTATTTTTCTTAATCAATCTTTCTCTCTTCTCTCCCTCCCCCTGCCACACACTCTCTGCAAATGGCAGAGCTGTCTACACTGCATTACAAACACATTATTTACTGATACAGCATTCAGTTTGCTGCAGGTAAATATTTTCCTTATTTATCCTTAATGAGAAAAATGCCTTTCAAGTCAGACACCTGTGGAACAGAGCTCCAGAACCAGGGCAGAGCAGCCAGGACTTACTTACCATGGCCCCCTCACTTCTTCTTTGGGCAACTTCTCGCTGCAGCCGGGCCACAGCCAGCTTCTCCCTGGAGAAACAAAAGAGCATAATTACTTGGCTGTTCTCAGGGCAGAGGGCACGGGCATGGCTCGGAAACATTCTTGTGAGGTCTCCAGAGGAACTCCTTCCTTGGTTTAGCTCACTTCCTCCGCTAAACTTTCTATAAATATTTAAACTGAATGGTCATCATGCATTGTTTTCATTGAGTGTCATGAAAGGGGACTTTTTTTGCTTTGGATTTTAAAATAACCAAATAAATGTTGAAGGTTGAATGAAAACTTTACTTTAAATCCATTAATGTATATCATTTGTAAAAGAATTGTCTGTGTCCTTTCTGTATCAACTTTGCTCATATATATTTTAATTATTTTTATTTCTTTCTTGATCCATGTTGATACTGAATTTTGAAAAGCAAAGAAAACATAAGTGCATCATTCTTGAAATGATACAAGAAAATCATCTGCAGGCTTGCTATGCAACAGCAATACGTGCACTGCGCTGGGACTCTCACCTGGTCTTGTATGAACCTGACAGTAATGGGTTGTATTGTCCCCATTTTACTTTATTTTTTTAAATATTTTTTATTGATTATGCTATTACAGTTGTCCCATTTCTCCCCCATCATTCCCCTCCACCCTGCACAACCCCCACCCACATTCCCCCCGTTTAGTTCATGTCCATGGGTCGTACTTATAAGTTCTTTAGCTTCTACATTTCCCACACTATTCTTGCCCTCCCCCTGTCTATTTTCTACCCACCATCTGTGCTACTTATTCTCTGTACCTTTTCCCCCTCTCTCCTCCTCCCACTCCCCTGTTGCTAACCCTCCATGTGATCTCCATTTCTGTGTTTCTGTTCCTGTTCTAAGTGTTTGCTTAGTTTGCTTTTGTTTTAGGCATTGTTGTTAATATCTGTGAGTTTGCTGTGTTTTTACTGTCCTATTTTTTTATCTTTTTTTTCTTAGATAAGTCCCTTTAACATTTCATATAATAAGGGCTTAGTGATGATGAACTCCTTTAACTTGACCTTATCTGAGAAACATTTTATCTGCCCTTCCATTCTAAATGAAAGCTTTGCTGGATAGAGCAATCTTGGATGGAGGTCCTTGCCTTTCATGACTTGGAATACCTCTTTCCAGCCCCTTCTTGCCTGGAAGGTCTCTTTTGAGAAATCAGCTGACAGTCTGATGGGAACTACTTTGTAGGTGACTGTCCCCTTGTCCCTTGCTGCTTCTAGAATTCTCTCCTTCATTTTATTCTTGACTAATGTAATTACAATGTGCCTTGGTGTGTGCTTCCTTGAGTCCAAGTTCTTTGGGACTCTGTGAGCTTCCTGGACTTCCTGGAAGTCTATTTCCTTTGCCAGATTGGGGAAGTTCTCCTTTATTATTTGTTCAAATAAGTTTTCTACTTGTTGCTCTTCCTCTTCCCCTTCTGGTACCCCTATAATTCAGATGTTGGGATGTTTAAAGATGTCCTGGAGGTTCCTAAGCCTCTCCTCATTTTTTTGGATTCTTGCTTCTTTCTTTTCTGTTCAGTTGTTTCTTTCTTCCTTCTTGTCTACTCCATTGATTTGAGTCCCAGTTTTCCTTCCATCTCTATTGGTTCCCTGTGCATTTTCCTTCATTTCAATTATTGTAGCCTTCATTTGTTCATCTAATTTGCTACCAAAATCAACTGATTCTGTGAGCATCTTGATCACCAGTGCATTGAACTGTGCATCTGATAGGTTGGCTATCTCTTCATCACTTAGATGAACTGGCTCTGGGGCTTTGATTTGTTCTCCTGTTTGAGCCATTTTGGGGTTTTGTTTTTGTTGTTGTTGTTGTTGTTGTTTTTTTTTTTTTGGTCTGGTCATGGCTGTTATGTAGTGAGGGGTGGAGCTTTAGGTGTTCCCCAGGGCAGGGCAGCCAAGTCGCTGGGTAGTGACGCTGTATGTGGGGGTGGGGCCAGAGAGGGAACAATGGTGCTTGCTCCACTCTATCTTGGATTCCAGTCCCTTCCACTGCTTCCCCTTCACCTGGATTATCTGTGTACACCGGGTCAGCCAACTGCCTTGCACGGCCTCACTGGGTCTGCACCATTGCCACCCTGTTCCCCGGGGTCTGCCAGCCTCCACTTTTTCCTGCCAGAACTCCACCCCTCTTACCAGTCTGGATGAATGGTTGTTGGACTTCCATACAGTTCAATTTTCTATCAGTTCTGGCTGTTTTCTTGTTTCTAAGTCTTTGTTGTCCTTAATTTTGGTTGTGCAAGGAGGCACAGTATGTCCACCTATGCCTCCATCTTGGCCGAAGTCTTACTTGTATTGTCCCCATTTTATAGATATAAAAGTAGGGACTCAGAAAGGCTAAGCAACAAGTCAAGCTCCCAGTTGGTATGTAGTATATCATGATCAAAATTAGGTTTGCCTTACTTCAAAGACTAAAAATTTCATATATCATTTTTTAGGGACCAGGAAAAATCTGCATTTCATTTGTGAGGATCTAGGAATTATGTAGAATTAAAAATCAGAGTATTTATTTTAGTATTCTTTATTTTGCAATGGAGTTTATTTGGTATCTTTTATCACTGGAATTCTGATTTCACTTCTAAAAAAGCTACTGTTCGCCAAGATTTTAAGAATATTTTTTAAACTGATAGATATCTGCATTTTAGACTGCTTTTCAATTATTCTTTGAATGGTTGGTAGGTGAAGTAAGGGTAAGTAAACTCTTCCAGCAATCCTCAAACCTTAGTTTTAGCAAGGATTTTCCCTGAAATGTTTCTACTGCTAAGAAGATGTAAAACTATTGAAAAGATATTTCATCCCTCAGCCTTCACTCTGCACAGGATCAGCTATCTGCAAACAGCAAAGAAACAACTAGGTTCCCTGACAGTGAAAGGGTTTCTCCCCTCCTAACTGCATGGGCCCCTGAAATGCCTATGACTGCCAAGAAGGCATACGCTCGGTTCCGGTCCAGATGGCAGTGTAAGCAAATGCATTACTCCTGTTCTCCTGCAACCACATCGAAACTACAACTAAACTACAGAAAAACTGTCATTCAGAACTGCCTGGAATCTAGCTGGACAGAAGTCCTATAACTAAGGGTATGAAAAAGAAGCCACATAGACACTAAGAGGAGGGGTCAAGATGCAAAATGGGCTGGTCCCACACCCATGTGCTGTGGTTAGAAATTAGGAGGGATATCTCAACTACAGAGGTTCTCTCTTGAGGATCAAGGGAACGCAGCCCCACATCAGAAATGCCAGCCCAGGGTTCCCATGCTGGGAAGAGAAGTCTCCATAACTTCTGGCTGTAAAAACCAGTGGGAAGTGTGGCTGAGAGAGACAGAGGGCTGCTGCATTCCCAGGTGTTCCTCTTAAAGGGCCTGTGCACTGATGTATTCACTCACTCCCTCTGAGCTCCAGCACTGGGGCAACAGCTCTAAAAGGGACCAGAGTTATACAAGGAAGAAATTAATTGTCTGGCATCAGGGCCAGGGCTGGAGGGACAGTTTTCTCCTAGACAGAAGTGCTAGCACAGGCTATTGATCCTTTGCTGAGCCCTCCCTGCTGACAGAGGTGTCATATTTGAGTCTCCATCAACCTGACTACCACTGTTTGCCCCACCATGGTGACTCCCTGAGACCCTGCCCCACCCAGCTTGCAGGCCCACCTAAGCTGTTCCCAGTGGCTTTTTATACCAACAGCCTGTCTTGGCTCATACTTCAGACTTTCCTAAAATCTCTCAAGCAAGCAGCATCTGGCCTTGGCATGCCCTGTACCCCTCACAAAGTGGCTCCAGGCCCAGCACTAGTGGCAGCCAGTCTTGGTTCACAGCTTGGCCTCTCCTGGGCACCTCCAAGTCCAGCACAAGCAGCAGCCATCTGCAAATGGCTTCATAGTTCACGCTGGGTGGCCCCAGATAGAACACAGGTGGCGGCAGACCTTGGTGTACACCTCCCAGGAAGCCCCAGAGCCACCTCCACAAGTGTCACCCTAAGGGTCACAATCAGAGGAAACCAGAGCACTGCTGAAGTCAGTCCTGTTCTGGGGGTGGGCCCTGGCACAGCTGGTTCTCCACAGTGGTCACAGCCAGTCTTTGCAGCCAATCAACATGGGGGTAAATCCCTCCCATTGACATGCCAAATTACTCTATAAATTCTTTCTCACTGGGATATATACCTTCATCCAACTGAATAAAGAGAAAGACATGAGTAGCAAGAAACAAAAAATCCTATATAGAAGAGGAAGAAATTTTTTTTAAAATGATGACCCAGGGCAAGCAGCTATGCAGGAATCTAGAGAACAGCCAGTCCTGTTTCAGCAAGAGGATGGAGAGTCTCCAATGGATGACTCCCGGAAAAAAACACACTGGATCAAAACTAAATTGATCTGTAGGTTTATAAACATTGAGAGGACTTTTAGAGTTTCAGGGGAAAAGTGTGTTAACAATCACGGATTGGAATATTAAAACCTAAGCCAATAGCAATTATTAACTCTTGAAAGAGTGAAGTTGTTCCAGAAATGCAATTTTAGAATTCTACTAGACTCAGTTATGAATACCATTTACTTCATTTTTATTATTATAATTAATTTAACTAATTAATTTATAATAATGAAAAAAATAGGGAGCAGGGGAAATATAGAGAGATAGGTAGGATAGGAGCACTAAATAAAAGTACAGATATGTTTTGTAGATGCAAGGATGAAAAATCCATAAGAGAGAGCTAAAAAACAGAAGGTGGTTTGCAGGCGAAGATATGGAGGTAGGGAGGAAGGGGCGAACATCTCATGAATGTTATGACTACACTTGATTTCCAAACTATGTACATGTGTTATTTTAATTAAAAGTTTTTCAAAAATATGTGCATTTTGAAACTGGTTGGATCATTTCCTTTTATTTTTACTAAAAACACTATGATGATACATTGAGAGATAGAGATGAGAGACAGAGATGAGAGATGAGACATAGGGACGGACAGAGATGAGAGGCAGGAGAGAGACCTCAACAAGTATTTACAAACTGAAAACTCAGCACCAAGTGATTCACCATCATGGTCCTGAAAAGAAGAACCTAATTAAAAGCTTTGGTAGATGCAAGAAAAATAAGGACTAACTACAAGCATCAAGGAATCTTCAGATAAATATCTTAAATATATACTGTAAGCAGTTTAACACTTACGGTGATACTTTAAGATTTTTAATTTTTCTATTTTTTCATCAAAATACACATAGAAATTAAGATATCATAAGCTCACAGCTTGATGAGTGATCATGAAGTGAACATGACCTGGTTGCCACCACCTACTTAAGTTACTAGAATATTACCAGAACTCCAGAAGCTACTATGATACCAATGATCAAAATTACATTAATGTAACAATGCCCAAACTCATCTGCCCCACGGTTTCCTTTGTATAGTGAATACAGACACATTTAACTTCTAGTCTAAACTAAATTATGCAGACTTGTACTTTTCCTCAATCATTTAATTGGTATATGTATTCCTCTAAATAAGCCCATAAATTCCTCCTCAGCCATAGCAGTGGCAGCCAAAACAAAGCTGATTGACATATTTTTGCACATGGTCAGTTGTGGTATAGTTAATACCTCACTGTAACAACTGCTTGCTTGAATGTTGAGACTATAGTCAGTTCCCCTCTATAACATCTACTAAGGGCCATTCAGTAGGAACAAAATAAATGTCTGTGATTTGTTGAATAAGGAATCAGTCACACAATCTAATACAAACTGCCTAGTATAATAGAATTTCAACAACACTATCGTTCTTCACTGACATGTTACACTGCACATATGCTCACACACAAATGACCCCCATAGGTCAACTTCTGGTTCTGGTGGCCACAAAAGCTTGTTTACATACATTTAAAATTATGAAAAGCACAGCTCCCACTGGCTACCATGTAAACAGTGACTAAGCTTCAACCAAGTGAATTTCTACATAAAAATATCGAATGAGGGGACAGTTGAATAGCCATTGTTGAATATTTGAGTCAGAGGACCCCTCTGCACCCTGAAAAGTTACTGAGGTCCCAAAAGAGTGTAAGTATACATGGGTTATATCTATTGACATTTATCACACGTAAATGAAAGCAGATAGCTTTAAAATATTTATTAATTCATTAAAAGAATAAACCCATGTTAACATAAATAAAACATTTAAATGAAAAATTAGCCTGTGTTCCAAAAACAAAATCATGAGAGACACTGCTTTAAAATTTTGCAAATATTTTTAACATCTGGCTTAAAAGAAGACAGTTAGATTCACATATCTGCTTCTGCGCTCAACCTGTTGAGATAGAACATCACGTAGTTTGTAGGAAACACCACTGTACTCTCATGTAAGAAAGTGAATAAAAATGGGAAATAACACCTTAATGTTATTACAAAAATAGTTTTGACATTGTAGATCCCTTCAAAGTGTCTCAGGGACACCCAGGGTTGCAGGACCACACTTTGAGAACTCTGCCCAGAAGATATAGAACTAGAAATGAAGGGATGTTCTGGGAATTTTCCTGGAATTATCGCTCCTGATGGCTGACTCTCCAGAGGAAGATTTAATGTATATGCTAATAGCATGTTAATTTTTTACAAGAGCAGTTAAGCATAACACAGACCTTTCTAGAAACAGCAAGAGTCTAATGTTAGCACCATCACCCTTCTAAATGACAGGTCCTAATATAGTTTAAAGGTTAGAAACATCACTATTTTATCCTCAAAGGAGATTGCCTTTATAACACTGTTAGGGATTATCACACGGTCCAGGTGCTTGTCAATTCATATTCAGTTCAAAAAAACTTCAATGGTTTTAGCCATTACATGGTTTTTAAGAGGAAAATATTAATAAATCATGAAATTCTGTGAATTGCCCACACATCGTATTCTTGTGGCATTCAATAAGGAAAGAGAGTATGAATGAACACACCAACATAAAAGGATCCTCTCTAAAGTAGTAGCATATTGGCCATTTGATTTGGAGGAAGAGAGAACCAAGTATGAAGAAACTAGTAGTTTTGACCTGACCTGCCACCATGTAAACAGAGACATGCCCAATTTGAAAGAGCCAGGTGGAAATGTGGGTTGTAAGCACAGAAAACCTCAGAGTCGTCTGGGTCGTAGAAAAGACATTCTCCCATCCCAGCTCTACACAGCCTAGTCCTCCTCACTGACAAGGTGTAAAATTCCTTAAGTCCAGTTATTTGATTCAAACGGGTTAGGTGGTGAAGGAGCAAAATTCATAAGAATAGTAAATACAAGTGTTTCTTTGGAACCATGCTCTGTCACTGTTTTAAACCAGTTATTCAGGAAATATAAATGCATATAATGCCATGGAGCAAAGACCTCCTGTGAGTTCCACCAGTGCAGGGTCTGCTATGGGGAGAGGGGCAACAGCAGTGCCACCAAGTCCCACTGCAGCTAGGGCACCCATGTCTTGAGCTATCTTATGTACTGGGCTTCTAAAACATTTCCTTTGAAAAGAGGGTTTCAAGGCTAAAAATCAAACCAAAAAAAGCTTCTTTTGGGGGATTGAATACGTTCTATCTCCCAAAATTTTCAAGTCCTTGAAATTTCATGTGCGTGCATTTTATATCAGTAGGAGTTTTTGTCAGTGGAGTTGTATTTTTTTTTTCCATGAAGGAACACTTTTTTTATTTTTTATTAAAATTAAGGAAGTGATAGAATAGATAAAATTCTCAGGATTTCTAGATGTTAACATTTCTGGGCTCAAATGACCAACTTTTGAGTATTAAAAATAAATGGGTCTGTCTTTTTTTTTTTTTTTTTTACAGTAATCTCATTTGCCTATGGTTTAGAAGTCCCTTAGCAAACTATATCTTCAAACTCCCATGGTTCCACTATATGTGTGAAACCAACTGGGACCAGCATCTTTTTCATGCAAATTCAGGGTTCTTAAAAACAGCTTTGTGTAAAAAATAAAGAATCCTTGACTTGCGTGCAACCCAAGGAAAATTAAACACACGCACATACACATACGCTCTTGCTCCTATTCGAAGGCCTTAGCTCATCTGCTAGAAACTGACAGTTGCGCTTTTGCAATGCATCGCTGTTTTGTTTTGGGTTTTTAGCAAAGCCAGTGGCTCATTATGAAGGGGATATTGACTTCATGACTGCAAAACAAATGCCTGAGGATACTTTATTGAGAGCTGTGGAACCTAATTTACAAAATAGGGAAGAAGGGTATAAAGAATATACACACAGTGAAACAAAGGAGACCATAATACTTATTTCTCTTTCAGTTAAAATCAAAGAGAAGTTTTCTTTCCAAGGAAAATAAAACAGAGCTACTTATGTAATTTTATACCCAAACGGTGACTTAGTCCCAGGTTTCTAAAGTCCTTTAATAGAGACCCAACAATCTCAACTAAAGATGATAACAAAAAACAAATTATTAATGCGAACCATGGATCTTTAGAATACCACTGATAAATCTGAAAGTTAAGCCCATTCATGGGAAAGATCATCCTCAATAAAGATAATAAGATGTTGGCATTTGTGAAATCCAGAAAAGACCTGAAATGTTTGCATGTTTAGAAAAATGTACCCCAAGAGAAAGCAGCTTGCAAAGAGGAAATATATTCAGTTTGTGATGTGTGGAGACCTCAAACTCAAGGGCACTGCAGAGCCATCTGTTGCATAAGTGTGGAAGGCAAGCCTGTCTGGAGACAAATCTATGTTCTATTACCACTAGAGAAAGCCAGCACCCATCCTGAATGGGTGAGAATAAAACCACTGTGCAGCCCTGCTCTCCACCAGGCAGATGGTCTGCCCCCAGAGGATGCCCTGAAGGAAGAGCAGCACAAGCACTCAGGGTGTGAAGAATTGTTTCTATGCTTTCTAAGTTGCATTGCCCCAGACTGTATGCAAATAGGGTCATTGGAATGGTGTGGTTCTAAAGGCACATCAAGCAAGCTGTCAATATAACAAATACTCTGTGGGTCTTGGTGAAACTGCCAACTAATTTGTGCAACATCTACTTCACTTTTCTAGAAAAAGAAAGTATAACATGCTCATATATGTATTGAAAAAATGTCCTTGACCTCTTATGAACTCAAAGTCAGTTTCCTTTACTGTAATAAATATATTGTGATATTAGAGAATCCTATAATAATTCCCAAACTTTGACTTTATGTTAGTTTGTTAGGTTAAGCGCCTATATTCTAAAATATTTAAACTCTGTTATTTCATGTATTACATATATATGTAATACATATTTGAATTTATCCATAATATCCTGCTGTGTCTATATAATCCAATGATGATGAAAACTTCAGCAAATACTTAATGTGAGTTTACTCTAGGCCTGGCCCAGTTCTAGGAACTGGGAACTAAAGATAGATAAAACATTTCCAAATTCAAAGAGCTCACAGTCTCATAGACAGAGAGCACACCCACGTGCATCGATGTCCTAAGACGCAGCCAATTCAACACAGGCTCTGGTCATGCAGAGCTGTATTAAAACTGGGTCTTAAAATGAATATTATATAGTAACCTTATTTAAAAAGTAACTTCCTTTAAATGGGAAAACACATTCTGCTAGTTCTAAGAAAGTTATTTTTTAAACTTCATGCTTTTTAGCAAAAGGTCATATAGCAAAACAGGTCTGACCCCACAAATATTTTAATTGTAAAGAATCTCTACTGCATGTTTTGGTTGCATGAGCCCTAAATTCTTTAAGTCTTTTGAATGTGATGGTGTTGGATTTTAGTCCAGGTGAAACTTCTGCAACTTTTGGGTCATAATTTTGTCCAGGTAACTTTTTTACAGATACTCTACTGACTTCTTTAGCCCTTTCCATTGCAACATATCATATCATAACTTAAAAATATAGTCATGGTATGTATTGAATAGTTATTATGTCAAGCACTATTTTAAATGTTTTACCTAAAATATTTAAACCTCAAACAATCTCATGAGGAAAATATACATTATAATCAATTCTGTGATATACAAACAACAATGATTTTCAAAGCTTTTAGATTCAAAACCTCTTTACGCTCTGAAAAAAAACATCAAAGACTCCAACATGCTTTTGTTTATATGTATATCCACCAGCGTTTGCTATATTCAACATGATAACTGAGACTTTAAAATATACCTTAATATATTTGAAGTTACAATAATAATTCCATTACAGGTTAACATAATTAATATATAATTATGAAATATGTGCAATATAGATTCCAAAACAAAAATTAGTAGAAAGAGTGACACAGTTTTATATTTTTGCAAATGTCTTTAATGTTTAGCTAACAAAAACAACATCTGGATTCTCATATCTGCTTCTATAATTAGTATGTTGCAATGTCACATGTTGAATAGCTTCTGGCTAACCTCTGTATGCTCAGATGAGAATGAGAGTGAAAAGTGCAAATAATGCCTTAGTATTTGAAAAAAGTAGTTTTGACCTATATATCAAAAAAAAAAAAAAAAAAAAAAAACCCGTAGCTCACAGAACCCCTGGTCCACAGTATAAGCACTGTTGACGTAGAGTGATACTTACCCTCCATGGGGAAACTCAAGCCCCCATCAGGCTCAAGCAGGCTGGAAAACCTGCCCACCATGCAACGGCTCTTAAGTTTAGATACAACTATATATGGTTTTTTTAATCAAATTTGAAAAATAGCAATAAATATTTACTTAGGTAAAATGTCAATTGTTAGAATTTGTGCCTCTGTATTTACCATCACCTGTTACCAGTACCTCTACTGTTAGAGAAGAAATCACAAAGAATGCAAGAAACGGTCAGGGTCTCCAAGGATGAAACACATTCATGACCACTGTGATGCCCACCAGTAGGAAAACCACTGATATAACTTTTCACATTGAATTCCAAGTACTATGAACCTGCATTTCTGGTAGAGTAGAAGAAAAATACTAATGAAACTCCCAATATAAACCTGTATTTGGGCACAGGCTTTGTTTGCGTTAGCATGCTCCATATTTTTCCCCTACAAAGATCTCACTAAATGCCTCAGAGGAAATTAGATAGATGATTACTCTCACTTATACCTTGGGGCAGAGTCACACTCTAATATCCTGGGGAAAAGTTTCTATAAATCATCAGCCTTCACCAATTCTGAGTGGGCCCCAAGAATCAGAGCGTGGTGGTGACCTGGTGTGTGTGCGCAGAGAGTAGGTCTGCTGCCCCAGAGGCCGGGGACCATTCTCTGCACACACAGGCATCCCGGGGAGTGGCCCACCATGGAGGCAGGACAATGCCGAGTGCCAGGTGTGCCTGTCAAGTGGGCAGATGGGGAGACCGGTGGCAGCAGTCCCTGAGTAATGGCTAAATTAATTAGCCTTTCCAAAGCAGATTATTTAATTACTCATTCACTCAGATATTCAGGGTGAGAGGGTATTTTAGTGAAACTTCAGAGCTACAACCCAGATGAAAGAAACTTCTTCATACTCTTTTTCTAACACATGATATCAGTGTTGGCCCCAACATTTTGAAACACCAAAAGCTGCCATTTTATTATATAATATACTTCAGGGAATCTCTTCGCAGCCACAATGCATACAAGTCAGTAATTTGAGAGTGCGTTCTAAATCGGTAACCTTTACATGATTTTGTGCAACAATAACTAAAAGGCAAGAGGACTCAAAAGGGCCAACATGCACACCCCACTGAACTTGGGAGGGTGTGGGAGTCGCATAACATTGTCCTATGCTGATTAACAGACCCCCTCCTCTCACACACACAGGCAAAACTGGAGATTTTAAAAAGAACTTGGTGCATTGGAATACAGAGATCATTAGAAAAAACAAGCACATACCCTAATTTTAGTTGGGTGCTTTTCTGAAAGTCTTTTATCCATGTTTGTCCTTATTGAGCTGTCTGAAGCTTTCTAATTTTGTTCTAATTTTCTACATCTCTAGACTATTTCCTAATAGTTCTCTAAATTTTATGCCCAGTAAGTATTCTCACAGTTGTATACTGAATGGTCTTCCACGCTCAACACGGGAGTGTCAGCTTGCAATCACATTGTCATTTATTGATTCGCTGATTCACCCTCACAGTCACTTGTGCCATCTACTACATCACAACGGCCTGCTTACCTACTTCTCTCTACTTACTGAGCCCTAAGAGCCAGAGGGCTGGAACTTCATGGTCTGTGTGTATCCAAGGCACAAACATGTCCTCAACGAACGAAAGATCATGCTTCAGGGCAAAGACGATGTTGAGGCAACATCACAAGCTGCCTTCACTTATTTAGCCTCGGCAGTTAGTCCCGTGCTGCAGAGTTTAACAAAGTGTGCCAATAAAACCACACGAGCCACCTGCCATCCCTAGTACTACTGTCATACATGTAGCACTCTGAACATTTCAGAGGTACATGCTAGTAAATAAATGTACCAATGAAGAGATGAATTTGTCTTTCTGGGTTTTCTCCTTGCTGTCTCTGCTTGGAACTTTAGCTTTCACTGAAATAATGCATGCTTTCCTCACAGTGTCTCTGATAAATGCAGGCTCTACTAACTTAACTAACACTGTACAGAATTAAAGCCCATTTAAAAGAGAAACCCCATTTCCTTCTCCTCTTCTCTTTGTCTGAAGCACAGTGAAACCCAGAAACTCTCATACCTAATGTGTTTCTGAAATACATATTAGAACAAAAACTCCTTAAACTTTAATGTAGAAATTTCTACTCCTAACTCTTGCAATAACTTCTTCCTTGAGTGTAAAGTCAGTTCAAGAACTTCAAAACAGATTTCCTTGAGATATACTTTTTATGAATAATTGAAGAACCACTTAATTTCTTAAACTGAATTTTCACTTCTGAAAAAACTGAGATTCTGAATGATTTTCCTTATGTTTCTATATTTTCTAAGAGGCTTTTTTCATGCACTGCCCCCATATATATTTCCTTAGTATTAAAAACCCACTAAAATGGCACATCTAGGTCTATCTTATTTCTGGCAGTTAAGAAAAAACTGGAAAACAACAAATTTTATTCATAATATTTTATTTTATTCCATCAGTTCTGATAGCATTCAAAAGTAGTAGGCTGTGTGTAGTTTCACGTGGAAAGGGGATTCTTAGGAAAACACACGGAAGCACCTTCTAAGGAGCGTCACATACCTGTGGGTGGGTGTGACCACAGCCCTTATGCAACAATTAATTTAGTGTCATGGCTTTCAGTTATCAATGGCCTTGAAATCTCATTCTGTCTCTATTTTCATGAAAGTCCCAAGATAGTCTCTTTGAGTTGATTTAAGCCATCTGTCCAGGCTCAGAAAAATAAAGCTTATGAGTCCCTAAAAGAAGAAGTTAAAAGTGGACTGTAATACAGCAGAGTTTATATTACAAAAGCTCCTCTTTCATTTGTAGAAAAAGCCACACACACAAGGTAAATTCTGCTCAGCAAAAGATGGCTTTTAGGATAGACTGGCAATGCCATTGACTCATTCCACAAATTTTCTGCCTACAACGATGGGGAGCACTTTGCTAGGTTCTGTGGAAGACACAATGATGACTAAGGCTCAATCCCTGTAGCCACAGAGCATTCTTTCTCAGAGAACAGATAAATGTGTCTATATACAGTATATTTGGTTGAATTGTGCAGCCCTGATATTCATGTTGAAGTCCTAACCCCTGAAACCTCAGAATGTGACCTTATTTGGATAGAGGATCCTTACAGAGGTTATGGAGTTAAAACAAGTTCATTAGAATGGGTCCTAATCCATTAGGACTAGACTCCTTCAAAAAAGGGGGTGGGTAAATTTGAGGATAGGTACACAAAGGGAGGGCTCCATGTGACAATGAAGGCAGGGAACAAGGTGATACTTCCATAAGCCAAGGGCCCTGAAGATTGGCAGCAAACAATGAGAAGCTAGGTAAGTGGCACGGAACAGGCACACACACTCAGAGTTCTCCGAAGGAAGCAAGCTTGTCAACATCTTGATCTTAGACTTCTAGGATCCAGAACTGTGAGGCAATAAATTTCTGTTCTTTAAGACACTCATATATTGGTACTTTGTTACAGCAGCCCTAGGAAACTAACACATTCAGATATGCTTATATTTTAATATAAAGTCTATCAACTATATACATTTGGATGTAATCCATCTCTATATAAAAATATACACATACCTAGGTAAAATATAATTGGTGTAATATAATGAGTGTAATATATTACACTCCTAAGCAGAGTGTAATATATTTTCAGCAGAAGGAGTGTTTACTTCTCAAGGAAGTCTTTATAGAGGAAATTGCAGTCACATTTCACACAAGGTAAGACCCATAAAAAGTCAGAAGCCAAACGTAGGAATTTATGACTGCAGAACTATAAACTATTTATTGCAAAGCTATTTTTTAATCTAAGGAACTCACATCCTTTACATTCCTTTTCTCAAGAGAGTTCAAGGAAACTATATGATTCAATGGCATACTTCATATCTAAAACTCCACAGATAACATTATCTTAGCAAGAAAGACACTTCTGGTACTTCCATATTCATCTTCATATTCTTTTTACGAAGTCTACTCTGATGGTAAATGTAAGATAAGGTCCAACTTTGTACTCTGTTACAAGAATATTGACTTAGTTAGTTGGTCTTCCAGAGTAGGGACAGTTTGCAAATACACTTGCTTTTGGCTGCCACCCTCATTACAGGGATGTGCACGGGTCACTTGCACAAGGTAAGGAGTTTGGTGACTGTGGCCCTAGAATTGGTCTGTCTAGAGACAGAAGCTGTAACCAGGTCCTCATTAATTCAGGTCTCTACCCAATTGAATGATTATCAGGCACAATACATTTTCTGATTTTTATAAACCATTCAACTTCATAACTTTTCCTACAGCATTTGAAAGAGTAATTTTTGATGTTTTGATCATTTGTCAATTCACTTCCATGAGTCCAATACCTAGCAGAACTGAGCTCTTCTACTTTCCTCTTGGAATTGTTTTCACTATTGAGCTTTGTGGCCTGATTGGATTATTTTCAAATTTTTCTTTTTAAAAATATTTTATTTATTTATTTTTTGAGAGTTGGTAAAGGGAAGGAGCAAGAGAGGGAGAGAAACATCAATGTGTGGTTGCCTCTTGCACACCCACTACTGGGGATCTGGCCCACAACCCAGGCATGTGTCCTGACAGGGAATCGAACCAGCAACCCTTTGGTATACAGGCCTGTGCTCAATCGACTGAACTATACCAGCCAGGGCATGTTTTCTAATCTTTCTATATGAATTGTAGGAGTTTGGTTTCTCCTGGTTGCAAGTAACTGAAAGAAACTCGAATAAGAAAGGGGAGGAATTTTATTAAATAGTTTATGATATTTCAGGAGCAACTGAACCACCAAACCCTAGGAAGGACAAGAACCAGGGCACCTCTGGGGCCTCAGCAACAAGAACTCATCTCTATTTGCACTGGATGCTGCCATGATACCCTGCCCCGGACTGCAGACTCCTGCTCCGATCAGTCTCACATTTTAAACTCCATGGAATAAGATTCTGATTGGCAGAGCTTAGGGTGAGGCACACACTCTGGCCTGATCAGCTCTGGCCTGGGGGTCAGGATCATGTAGCGCAGTCTTAGATATTCTCCTCCCTGTTGTGGGCTAGGGACTGTTCTCAGGAAAGTCAACAACTATTAGCATCTACCGTGTGGGCTGAACACTGCATTTCATATACATTGCTTTCTATAAATTTTCCGATTAATCTTTACTTGGACATGATATACAATCAGATCTTATTTTTTAACTCAATAATTTTTGCACTCATTTCTATTGGACTAACTCAATTTGAGTTATTTCCTGTTAAAATACTTGGCTAGAATTGAGCCTGTATCTTGCTTTCTTCATATTTTCTTGACCCCTCCACTTTCATTGTGACTTAAAAATTTATATTGAGCACATTCCTCTTTCTTCCTTCTAGAATACAAAACTAGCCTGTAGTCAATATATTGCTTTTTGTACATTGTCTTATTGTTTCCACTGTCAGCATGACTTAATTTATATTGAACATACTCCTAGAAATATTGTCAGCCATGAAACTTTGTATACATGCTCACACAATATGTATAATATTAGAACCAGAGAGTATGCTATCAGGAGACACAAACAAATCAGGAAGTATCTTCCTTCTTTATTTTCTGTCAGTCAAACCATTACCAGCAAGACTATTCAAAAATACCAACAATAAGATTTCAAAAGACATGAGCATTTTTAAAGAAATGCCAATTTAGAAATTCTAGAGAATAAAAGAGAAACTCATACTTCCATACATTCTTTGTAAACAATCTAATTGTGGCCAGATATATGTAATGTTTCATTAGCATCTGAGCTGACCGGTAGCTGAAAAGCACCACCAACAAAAAAGTCAGCAATGGAAAACTTTGAGGGAAAAGGGAAGACACTGATAAGAAAACAGAGCTTAATGTCTAAGAGATGAGAAATCAATGAAAACCAATCTGTGAAATAATTAATATTATACCAGGTAAGACCCTCAGGGGAAAGAAAAATATTTTCAGGTATATGACCATCTAGAATACTCTCAACAGAGGTAAAAGTGTTTTAGAAAACAGGAAAGCAACTAGTATGCAAACAATAGCACATGTTTTTGAAGAACAATAACAGTACAACAACCAGGTAGAAAAATTAATTCTGTCAAAATGGGTTATTGTAAACTCCCTGTTTATATGTAAATAAACCTAATAATTTATAATTATCAGGATTTGTTGATACAATGAAAGAGAAAAATAAAAATGCAAAGGCATCTTTTGTATCTTAAAACAAGAGAAGGGGAAGACAAGCAGTGAGTGGTTTTGAGACAATAATAAAGCCACTTTCTGAAAGATGGTAGACACCCACCACCCTCAATAGCAGATGATGGTGGAAATGGTGAGCAGTAGTCTTTGAACAAATTTTAATCATGTTGAAGATAAAAGGGAATAAAAGTAATAATAACAAAACTAAATACTCATACAGTGATTATATCCAAGTACTTTACAGTTAGGCATTAGCTCATTGACTCCTCACTCTAATCATGAGGTGGGCACTATTATTATTCTCATTTCACAGATAACGAAAATAAGGCACAGAGAGATAACACTACTTCCCCAAGTTCTCAGAATTAGTAAGCAAAGACGTCAGGATTTTGGCACAGGCACGCTTGGGTCCGAAATCCCCATTCTTAATCTTAATGCAATGTTATCCACGATTCTAGCTGGAGTTGTAATTTTTATATTCATGCAGGTGTTTAGAAGTATGGACACTACAAATTCTATAAGAATTTCTTAAGCAGCTCTCAAAACCCATTTAAATTCCTCTTGGGAGTCACGTAGTTGAAGAGGCAGAATAGAGTAATAGTTAATAAAATAGACTCTGGAGCCAGACGTCATGGGTTTAAATCCCAACTTCCACCAGCTCATTGACCTAGAGAAAGTTATTTACCTTCTGTGTTAGGATGTATCATTATTGACAAATATACACTGCCTCTTTTGTGGGTACATTTTACTTCCCCACACAATTGATACCAGGCTTGGCACAGTACTTGCTTTGGCCAATGAAATGTGAATAGGAAATCATGTGTAACTTCTGGGAAGAAAACTGAAAAGTCAGAGTAAGGTTTTCCATTTTCTTCTCTCACTGTGACTATCAACGTTGTAGAAAAAGACTGGCCCGGGTCCTGGAGTGAGGATGACTTGGAGCAGAGTAGCAGATACCTCAGACATTTCATGGCATAAGAAATATACCATTACTGCTATAACTCACTAGGATTCAAGGGCCGCTTGTTACTAAGACATAATTGCCCCTCTTGACTCATACACTCTCGTAACTCCATATCCTATCTGCTTCTAAAGTTCTTGCAGGAATTAAATGATTTTTATATATATAAAACATATAGAATGGTGGCTGGCACATGATAAACTCTACAGTAATGTTTAGTTCTTAGAGTTATTTTATCTATAAATGGTTCAAGTATTAGTAAGCCAGATACTTATCTGAAAAAAAAAATACAAGTAGAGAAAACACTGCTAAAGAAAATATTCCCAATACTAATCAAATTAAATGCTTTTCTGGTTCTCAGACCCTTTCAACTCCATTCTGATGTTAAACTGGTTGCCCTTTGGGCTTTTTGCAAACTTCTGTTCAGTGCTCCATTATCAACACAGTAATTTCATCCACTTGTTGACAATTCAGGGGTTTAATATTGCTGACCCAAAGGCTCCAGACAGTTTTCCTTGCACAAAATTTAGTGAGTTAGTTATGCCAGCCATGATGTTCTTCCTCCTCCATTCTGCTCAGGTATCTTTTTGGAAGTAGAGTTGAACACCAGCTTTCCCACCTGTGGAACACAATTTTAGTGAGATAATAATAGCTGCTATCTCTTTGCTTCAATGGGTGAAGAATTAGATCATTTTGGTAAGTCTCTTAGTTTCAAGAGTTTTGATCAGCTTTAATTTGCTAATGTGCAAAGTTTGATGGGAAAGCTCTTGCTAATTGATGTTCTACACAACTTGCTTTGAGGCGACATGGCTGATGACCACTCTTGATGTTTAACAAGTAGATGTTGTGACTTCTTCTGCCCAAGAGAAAGATACTATGGGCTCCTTCTAATTCATCTTAGAAATCACAAGTTACTAAAGTGGGGCCCCCAAGGTGATCTTTGACCATACCACCCTCATTTTAGACATGAGGAAATGGAGGGTCAAAGAGGCTGAATAGCTCAATGACAAAATAAGTCAATTGAAGAGCTAAACCCAATAGAACAGAACCATTGTCCACAGGACCCAAACTAGTGCTATTTCTGAGGCCGATCACGTTTAAAAAAATGCTTGGAAATGTAAGTACATTTGAATAGACTGAAAAACATGTTCCATTCCCAATCAACAAATTTATTCACTCTATGTGACTGAACATCTTTGTGGGTTTTAATCTGACCGATTCACAAGAGCCAACGAGGTTACTGAGAAAGATATAAGACCAGAGCCCCGTTTTACTTAACTCGAACACTATGGCAGGTAGGTGGGAATGAGACAGCATTAGGGCTTAGCTAAACTCAGACATGAAACAGAAACAAAGTTATTCATTATATTAAAAAGCCTTATTTGGCAGTTACTATATAAATAACTGACTAGCTATTTTCTTTTAAATAATAATGATTAGAATGGCTACCATATCCAATAAAAAACTAAAACAAGTGATGTACAGGCTCAATCTTCAGAAAATGAAAATACTAAAGATAGCTATCACTGTTTTCTACTGTTATTAATGCAAATAAAACAAAAGTTATTTGTAGCATTTATTATTGTAATGATTTCTAAATTTGCTTCTCTAAAAGAAATAATACTGGAGATAAATACATTTCACACAAAAACAAATAGAATGTGTAAATCACTAAGGGGTTTGTTCCCTTTCCTTTTATTCTATTATTTTCCCAAGCTCCCCCCCTCCAAAAAAAAGGCATTCCCTAAAGCTCTGTGTGGCTTCTAGCAAAATCATCTTTCCTCTAACTAAACAGGTAAAGAAAGAATGTGCTTTTTTAGTAGCTAATGATAAAATTGAGATTTGTAGCTGAAAACATTCCTGATCACAAAAGCTTTGTGTTTTTAATTTGCTCCTTGGCTAAGTTCTCATATCTGAAAGACAAAAGAGAAAACAAAACAAAGAAAAATGGATTCTGTAGGCACTCATATAAGAAAGGTACAATTGTTGAAAGTCACAATAAAAATAGATCGTCATAGATGGGGGATTCCATTAAAGCAGCACAATACATCTGCTTTGGAGAAGGGCTCAATCCATTTTAAAAAATTGCTGATAGACAAAGTCTAGAGCTGAAACACATTTCTAAGATCAAGGTCAAAATAACCAGCAGTGTCCTAGTTAGTCCAAAAGAAAAGCAAACCCAGCAACAAACACTCTCTTGCACATGGAGAATGTCTCTAGTACAATACAATAAGACTGTTGTATGTGACACCTTGATAAATTAAAGAAACAGAAACCTTGTCACAAAAAGAAAAGGAAGAGAGGAAGGAAATTCACAAACAGTGCTCACAAAGGATGGATAAGAAAGTTTTAAAAGAATATGCACATTGATTAAGGGCAAGCAAGAAAAACAAGATAGCTGCTCTATCTAGCTAACCCCCTACTGCACATGCCTATTGTATTGTTTCCTTTGGCACTGACTGCAAGAGAGCTTCATCCTATGTTTAATAATACCAGTATTTATAAATGGAAGAAAAACATCCTGATAAGAATATACCTCAATAGGAAAAAGTCTCCTTCTATATAATCTGATTGTAGAGATGAAAAAGAAATGCTTTTTCAAAGTAATAACAATTACAAAGCAACCAGTGAACAAGATAAGCACTTGCAGAAGGAGCCACACTGAATCTATTCAACCGACCAGCTTTTCTGTTATGTGTGTCCAAGAATGGATAACTGCTGCTCCTGGGGAAAACCCACAGTGCTGTAAAAATCAGCCAGTCTGTGGCTGGGGGGAGAAATACGTTAAGGAAAAGAAGAAAGTTTAGAGAGAAACAGAGAAAAGGCTGACAATACAACTCCTTATACTTCTTCATTCAACACTATATTCATTGATCTATTACATATAAGCCAATACAGAAGACACAGGGTTTTGCAAAGTGTATAAGGGCCCCATGCCCTTCAAAAACTAGAACTTATAAAATACTACTTTGGTTCATGATCTTACCAACGCTCATTTCTTGTGAGCATAAGTAGAGTTTTCAGCTGTAAGTGAAGTTATTTCCACATTCTGGCCAGCTTCCCATATTTATACTATTTTGCTAATATAGCACATTAACTTATTTTGAAATAAAAAAATCAAAATAGAGTGAATATATTCACAAATGCAAATTTATAAACAATCTATCAAATATGGATGTTTCCTATTCATAACTTTGTAAACATAATATGTACACATAACTACATTTAAATACCAATAATTTCATACACTAAATGCAACCTGATCAGATATTGCAAAGACTAAGCTGGTAATTTTCTAGACTTCAGGAAGAGTGAAAAAATCCATAATACAATTAGCTAGTACTTATTGAGCCATTGGTATGTGGCAGTTACTATCCTATACGCTCCTGCGTGTATTCTTGCATTGAATCCTAACAAATCTCTCCTTCTTGCAGAGCAAAGCTTCCAGACTGCAACACTACAGTCCTCCTAGACACTCACTACAGAAGAGATTTATGTGCAACCTAGCCATTTTTTGGCTTTTAGTGGAATTTTACTCTGCTTGAAACATGATCATATTGAGAATGATTCTAGCAATGATCCCCCAGCAGGACCTGTACTAAGAAGGGCCAGACAGCAAGACAAGGGCCTGCGCATGGGCCACACCCCCAGGTATGTCAGATACCAGAGTTCAAAGAAGGATATTTAGGCACATAGTTCAGAGAAGCATATTCTGATAGTGTGTGGGTAAAGGTCCAGACTTGGAGAAGCCCAGAATGATATAAAAGGTGGGGGCCCTGTGAAGGGAATTTCAAGGCTGGTGGTCCGCTGAGGCTTAATGTTCAAGACCAAAACTGCAATTTCTGCAAGGTATGATGGCAATGAGATAGGATCCTTAGATAAACTGAAGGACATGGGGGAATTCAAGGAATTCACACAGAATGGAGCAAATCAGCCACAAGAACAATCTGAATACTCTTCCAGGTGCTTTTAATTTTACTTCTCAATAAAACTCAGTCATTGAATAAAATGTATTAATTCACAGTTCTGTTCAAACTACAGGACTATTAGTTTTCTGGACCCTGATGGGTCTGTTTTGAAAAATGGCCAGTGCAGATCTCTATAGCACTGATCCTCCAAGAAGAATAAGCTAGCTTCAGGACCAGTAATTCCAATCCCCACCATCCTGTACACTTTAACACATTGCTCATCTCTGGCAAAGTCTGTCCTAATCACAAAAAGGCTGTGATGTCTCTTACAGATAAAATGCCTGTGTTAGATAAGCTTCTTTCAGGTATGAGTTGCAGTGCTGTTTGCCATGAGTTCAAGGTTAATAAACCAACAGTATGTATTTAATTAGGTGTCATTAAAGAGAAACACACACAGAACACACATGAAGGTTACGCACTGATCATTTGAGGACGATGTTATGATCAGAGGCTCACAGGAATCTGTATACTTGTAGGAGGGATGGGTCAGTGTTCACTAATTCAGTATTTGCAGCAACTTTAGAGAACGTAACTACCACGAATTATGAGAATCAGCAGTACTTGCTCCACCAAGTTGTTTTTACATCTGAGAAAATGTAGTTAATTTGGTCAAGTGACCAGCATGAGTGGGCACTCAGGAAATTTTACCTACCTAAACCCACTGTCCCCTTCAGTCACTACAACAATACAACTACAAATATCAAACTCAGATTTACTACATTTCATAGAAGAGAATATAAAAAATAAATTGCATTTAAATGTACCACTAAAGTCAATATATTAGACACAAGGAATATAAAATATTTATAATTAATCAAAAGGCATCCAAGTCCCAGGTCGGGCTAATATTGTTAGAAGATAGGCTATCAGCTCTGCTAATTAGAAAATCACAGTCTTTTATGTATAAACCCTCACACAAATCCAATTAAAATGGCAATTCTAACTCAAGCATGTTAGTGACAAGTCTATTACCACTACAAGTTTTAATTACAAAGTGGCCCTGTTAATAACGAATACAGGGTTGCAACATAAACCACATGTAAGAGCAGAAAGTCACCAACAAGAGATGCTCCTACTCCATGAATTTAGGGAATTTACTTTAGGAAACAAAAGGTATTGCTTAGAAAAAAATAAAAGAGGTGCACCTTGATTAATTGTGGCAAAATGATATTCCTAAGCAGAGACAAATCATGCGTTTAAAAGGGTAATGAAGTAAATCTTTCATGGTAGAGAGAGAAGACCACTTCAATTCAGCTTTAACTAACTCAGAATCAAGAGCCTAGGCACGTATTATTTATTTATTTATTTATTTATTTATTACCCATACTGGAGGATATTTTATTTTCATTGCTTTTAAAGAGAGAGAGAAGCAGTAGTCAGTTGCCTCCTGTATGCACCCGAACTGGGGGACAAACCCACAACCCTTGGCCACAGTTTCATGTTCCAACCAGCTGACCCAAACCAGCCAGGGCCTAGGCAGGTATTTTAATCAAGATATTAGATGGATAAAAGAATGATACAATTATATCAAGGAAGAATAAAGGTTTTGAACACTATATTAAGAATATTTTTAAAAAGCTTTTCAAGATTTTTGAAAGCATCTGTTTACATACAACTTATTTATCTGTTCATTCCACGTGCATTAATTCCACACATATTTACTGAGTTCTTTCTGCTCCAGGCCAGCCGTTAAACATTCCCAGGAGAACACAACACAGAACAGCCTTTCTGAAGCTTACCATCTAGTAGGTGAGACAAACAACAATTGCATTGCAAGGTGATGAATACAATTGAAGATGTAACTTCAAAGGAAGAAAAATGTTATGGAAATGAGACTGGTGCTTTCAAAATAACCCTTAAAAGGGTGCGTGTTGCCACATTAAAGTAAGGCTTCTCCAGAGACCACTTTATCAGCTCAGCTCCAGTTAACAGGAATATTTTTAAAAATGCGGCTACAATTCCACAACGGTAGGAAGGAGACCTCACTAACTCCAACTAGTTTGAAGCAGCACTTCTTACCTTCACTGTTAGTCATTTTTGTCATCCAAACCAAAGCTAAGCAAAAATAAGTAAGTTCGCCAGAAGGTGAGGGTACTGGTTCCTGATGGTGGTGTTTCTGGCTGGTAGAGGCACTGGAAGCAGGGCACCCCCACTCTTGATGGTGAAAACTTGTTCTGGGCTCTCATGTGAGAGGGAACATGGTTTCCATTATTTTGAGGTTAGTTGGCTTAGTCAAGTGATGGAAAGTTTTCTCACTTTAGTTTCCCTCTAAGAAGTGGCATTTAATATTATTAGCACCTATTTTTTTATCTTTCTCATTTCCCCCTGCTTTTAATACAATATGTATGTGATTGTACGTCCTTTCCCAGACTTAGGATCTGAATAGTTCATCTGTTTGAGTCTGCTGAACAGAAACAGGATTAGCTGTGAGAACTCATCCACCCCAGTAGTCATCACCAAGGAGGCCCCTCGTGCTAATCGGCTGAGGAGAGCTGAGGGCTGAGGAGGCCTTGCTGTGGAGCACAAGGCTTCTCTCTGCCTGCTCTGACCAATGGGGCTGTGTTTCAGGTGACCTTGGCAGCCCATTTTTAATTGGGTTTCTTTTCTTAGAGCCCTCTGATTCCTTAGTGCCCCCCCCACCACACACACACACACACACACACACACACACGGCACTAGGGAGATGCTGATGGCAATCACAAAGAAGACGAAGGCTCAGATATCTGTAAGGATTCTGGGTATATGTCATATGACAAAAGAATTCAATCAGCACATTAGGGATGATCCAAAGAGGATAGCAAAGTGGATCAAGAATTCAAATATAAACTGCATTGATATAATTTCCAAAAACCACTAATTCATTCTCAGGATAGATTTAAAACAAAACCTGCTCTGGCCTAGTAGCTCAGTTAGTCAGAGTGTGGTCCCAATACACCAAAGTTGCAAGTTCTATCTATCTTGTATAGTCAGGGCCCATAGAAGAATCAACCAATGAATGCATAGATAAGTGGAGTAGAACAACAAATCAATCTCTCTCTCTCTCCCTCCCTGCTTCCTGTCTCTAAAATTAATAAAATTACTTAAAAAAAAAAAAAAAAAAAGCTAGCAGCCCCTATTGAGTATCCTCCGAAGCAAAACATTCTTCCTCATTTCCAAATGAATTGGTTCTGTGGTAACTTATCACCTAATCTCTTTCTTGGCTAGACAAGGCTCCTAAAGTCCTGCTTGATGAGAGGAAGATCATGTAAAGCGTCAGAGGCTTGGTTCATTGGTTTCAGTTCTTCCATGCAGATATGACTCCAGATAAATCACAGCCTCTCCGGTTTGTTTTCTCATTGCAAAGCAAGAGAAATGGATAAAAGAGGCATCCCCTTCCAGATCTGTAAGTCTATGGAATATATCTTCTACTTCTGCTTAATAACCAACCCCAATTCCTTTATTAGTTTCTTATGTTATCCATAAAATCAATAATGTAAAAACCAGTATTAAAATACCATTTATAGCTAATTGTGCTGGATTCCCATAAATATGAATTTTTCATACTGCCAATAAAATCAACCAAATATACTTATCATAATCCATTTAATACATCATGTGCTGGCATCTTCCAAAATATGTTCACTTATTATGTTTACCAGAAAGAATTTCTAAGGAGCAGCTGCCTCAAAGTTAATTAATATACAGCTCACACTACAAAGCTACAAGCTAAATCCCATTATAACTAATACATTTTTAGTGTATGGCTCAAATTGTAAAGGATAGTAAAACTCCAGCTGACAGCCCATTTATTTAGACTAGTGTGTGAATCAACAAATTTACAGAAGCATGAAACAAATAATTCTCTTCATGATGTACATTTTGAATAATAAATTCTTTGTGATACACACTTTGAAATACTAGCCCACAGAATTCTAGCAATTAAGGAAGCCATTTGTACTTCATGTCTTACTGTACACAGCTAACCTTCACTATTATAGAACCAGGCTATGTGAAAATCAAGGGATCTTATGGTACCAGCTAGATTCTGATTTTTCCTGTGTCCCGCCAAATTGTCAAAAAAAAAAAAACAAGGGATTATTTTATAGCTCATTAACTGATTACCTTAAAACTCAACTATCTTTCATTAATACCCTATTTATATGTGAAGTTCCAAAGCATTTTTTTAAAGAAAACCAAAGCAAGATAAATAAAGCTGAAACTATTTTCCAACATTTCTTTTAAAAATAAAAATCAGGTGCAATTGAAAGAAAATGATTATACACTTTGCTAGCACTTGTTCTATTTTTTAAATTTTTTATTTTAATTGTTCAAGTATAGTTTTCTGCCTTTTACTTGTTCTGTTTTTTAAGACCAAATGTTCACACTCACCTAGGGGATGTTCCATCTGCTTCTCTCACTTGGTTTCCATGTTTTAACTAATTATTACAAACGATCAACTTTTACTATTTGAAAGTAAATAATCTTGGCCTTATTTTTTTCAAATCACACTCCACCAAAAGTGAAATCAGTTTTCCTCAAATCATATTTTAACAACAAATCTTTAACTTAGCAGAAAAGGAGATCTCATTACCATTTGGGGAAAATACACATTTTAGCATCATCAAAAGTATTAATTCTACAGTTGTGCACTCTGTAGTTATGAACTTAGTTGTGCAGATAGAAAATCTACTGTCTTGGATCCCAAACTCCAAAATTAATGTGTAGGGATATTTTGAATAGATAAAAAGTAATAGAATAGTAGGACAGAAGCATTAAACAGGTACACAGCAAATACATTACAATTAGATATCAAGGTATATGCATCTGTGGCTTAGTAAATATGGTTAGTACAAGTGAAATGAAATCATGGATACGACAAACCTTGACCACACCAAATGCTGGCAACAAGCAAAAGCTTTGTTACAATATTCATACACCTTGCCCCCCATACCTCACGCTTGACGCCCCCAAAGTAGCTACATAACTGATTTAGTTTCATCCAGATGGCTGGCATCATGTAGACAGACTTAAAATGCTGACTGTGTTTTGGGCATGCTTATTCAGTGAGTCTTGAAAGCCATTATTCACTAATTTCATGTGGAAATGAAATTTCAGCTTCCCATTGTAGTACAAATAACTTGGCCATTTACAAAAAGCGCTTTTTTTTTTTTTTTTGGCCAGGCTGGAGTAAATGGCTGGAACGCAAAAGCCTCCCTGTGCTGTGCACTCCCCTGGCTCTGGCCCAAGCCAGCATATGGCAGTCCCAGCAAACACCTCCACGTAAAATACCAGGTGAATGCTTTGAGAAATCTCTAATAATGTAATTTACAAAGCGCACATTAGATGGCTGCTGTTGGCCATTCTTTTAATTTAGGATAGGAGATTAATCTCATTTTAGATAAAAACATTTGGCTGTATTCTCCTCCTTTGCATCCACTGTCCTGACATTATTGGGTGCTAAAATTTTGGTATATCTAGAAATAATCATGAGTTTCTAAGCTTTCTTATTTTACCATTTTCTTATTGTTGAATATAATCCTCAACACAGGCTTTACCTTCTGTTTCAAGTCTGGACCTAGCAGGCTAAGAAAACTGGCTTTTGGAGAGCAAGTTAAAGGGTTTAGTGAAGTTCACATGCTTTGCTTTTGTGCAACATTCCCACGCTGTGCTTATAAACAACTATTGATATTTTCTGGGACTTCATTCCAGAAATTATTTGCTTTCAAATATCAAAGAACTGTCTCGCCCTTCAACTTTTGGGTTTTATTTCATAAGTAGTGGTACTTCTCAGAAGTAATAAATAAAAAAATTCATGTAGATATACATTGACATTTCATACTGCAGATGAAGAGCTCAAGTATTTAACAAACATTATCAAAATCACTGGTGATTTCCAGGCCTAAAGTCTGACTTTCGGATCTTTCCCAGAAGATTTATTTACATCATGTTTAAAATATAATGTGGATTTATAAATACGGGCACTTATCTAGTACTCAGCAATGGATACAAGTCAGGCACATCCTGGGACTGGCATTCATTTGCAACAGAAGTTCCCAGAGACATGAGATATGCTTGCCTACAGAGATCCTTTCTGCTCTGAGGAATGATGTTTTTTTCTCCACTCCTACTTTTATCTCCCCTGCCACATAGCTCTCTGCCCCTCCCCCATATCTTCAGGGGGCTAATCACCTCCTTCTTTCAGATATTCCAGGAATGTGGTTTCATCCAATTGGCCTTCCCCAGGCATGTTCCTAGATAACTGAACTTCAGGATGAGATGAGTGATACGGATTATAGTGACATTTTGGACATTAAAAATAAACAGAGCTTTGCCTCTATTTTGAGTTATCCAATTTCTGAAAATAACCTATGCTGTCAGAACTGACTTGGTAAATACCCTGTTTTCTTCAAACAATAAAAACAGTTGATAGTGTATTTAGAAAAGTCAACTCTGACTTCTTCTTGGAATCACAGTCTCCTGTAAAGAAGGGGGATGGCTTTGTATCCAGAAAGTAAGTGTGCTTTAAAAATAAGAAATGGGCTCCAGCATGGTGGTGACATCCTGAGAAAAACAGTGGTGATTCCAGAATTTCTAGGAGGGCTTCAAAGGAGCAACCTGGTTGTTATGAGGAGGCAGGGAATTTGTCTTGAGGCTGTATTTGCTGAGCCAGTTCACACTTCTGAATTGGGCTGTGGGTTTACAAGGGTGGCTGGAGTGGGTGGCTGGGTTGGATGGCTAATGGAGATGCCACTGTTAACCATTCCAACGCAAACCTTGGTATACTCTTGGAAATGATACAGCTGCTGCATGAATATCAGCCAGACCCTTCTTAGAAATCATCTTTGATCTATCTGCTTTAAAAAGAAATATAAATGATTGGAAAAACATTTTTGAAACAATAAAAACATTTAAAAAGTGTACAATTTTAAACTGAAGGACATGTAAACATTAAAGCAAAAAGTGAATGTTTATTCCTTCTCCTCTTGTACTCTGCAGGTTATATTGGGAAGGAGAATTTCACAGAAGGCTGAGAGGACAGAGTACTCTGTACAAAAGATTAGAGCTGCATGGGCACAAAAGTTAGGTGAGTAAAACATTAGAGTAATGTGATACAACTCCACGCATAGTTGGTATCCCAAAATAAAAGAGCTATGTCATAATAATCTTTGTTTTACATTTTAAGCACATACTGTTCTGGGAGACCTTATTATAATGAAAAGTCAACAGCCATCACTTTTAGGGTCCTTAGAAAAACCATTCCTCACATTCATCTTTTAAAAAAGTCAGGAACAATACAGCCTGGATTATTTTATCATTTAAGTGCAGCCCCGATTTTTTAAATCACGAAGTAAAATTTCAGTTGGCAGGGAACTGCTCAGTAGAGTTGTACCTGGAGAGAACCTTGCCTACAAATCTTTTCTGAGCAGAGAGGCAGCTCTACTCAGATCTGGATTCCGTGACAAGATTCCCAGAACAAAGCAAGTCTTCTTCTAACAGGCAGTAGATTGAAGCACTTCAGAGCATTTCATCTTTGTAATAACTAGGCTCTTGAAAAACACTTGCCTCAGTAGCTACCATAAAACAGTAAAGGTAGTGAGGGAAAAAATGCTGGGGCAGCATTTCCTTTTGATTCAGCCCAGTAGCTATGGAAACTATCTTTTAAAGGCCATTTGGTCCTCTTCCCTGAAAACCATATAAAATAAAACTATTTCTTACCCTCACAATTCCATGGTTGGAGGCTTCATTTTTCAACACTTTCAACTCATCTATGCCCTCTTTCACTTCAGCCCAAGTATTTACAAGCTGAAGCTATCATATTTGATTGATACCATGGATTTAAATTAGAAAGCCCACAAAGGCGTTTCTAACTAAGGCTGCAAGGAGTCATAGTACCCTAACAACAAGGAGTAGACATTTGTTAAATCTGCTTGATATGCTCCAAGAAATATAATGTTTGCTTCTTTCCATTGCTCCATTTCTCTTTCTGAAGTGAGAATGTATGTAAATTCCCATTACTTGTAATGTCATCAGCCCACATGTTTGCTTTTCTGTGGCTGTGCATACACCACAGGCCATAAGTGGCAATTCAGGGCCAAGAGTCTCATTCTGTTTAAGGTTTTTTCTTTCATGGCTCTGTCAGTAGGAAAACAGTAAATAAGCTAAAAATTAAAACAAGTCTATGGTCTGACTTTTTTCCTATGTGGATTTTAATCATAACCTATTCAAAGTGGAACTCTTAGAAGTCTGTATCTAGAAATATTCACTCTTAATTTTTTGAGGTTTACCATTATATATCCTTAATTATATTTCAATTTTTTGTCTGGTATGCAACTTGATAAAGATAGATATTTTTGTGCTAATTTTGCTACTGTAAATATTACTCTAATTCATCTTTATTATCTCTTATTTTCCTCAATCAAATCCTCTCAAAATCTATTTTTCTGTATATGACCTTCTCTTATCAACAACCCCAATTTTGAAATTTGAAAAATTGAAATAGAGTAACTATAACCTTATAACATGTGTGAATTTCTCTTATTGATTTTTCAACATCATTCTTCTCTTTAACCTTCAATCACTCTCATAAAATTTATCCATAACTTATTTGTAGAATCCTATTTTGTACACAGTTAGTATGACACTTAAAAATTAAAGTCTATGATACCCAAGATAATCTTTCTTAAACTAATGAATTAAATTTTTATTATTGTTCAGTTACTGTTGTCCCACCTTTTCCCCCATTGGTCTCCCCTGCCCATCCCCCTCTATGCTCATAGCAAGTCCCCTCTATCATCTGTGCCCCATGAGCCCTCTATTCCTGTCCTTTGCTTGCCCAAGATGATCTTAAATAAGAAAAACAAAGCTAGAGGACTTACACTACAATAAGAAGTATTTCAAAGTTAGAGAATTGAGACAGTGTGTTTGAAGGAAAAAATAAGCAGATGGACCCATGGAACCAAACAGTCAGAAACAGACTCACACAGAGTTACTCTTTATATGGCAAAGATAACAAGGGAAAGTATTTGAGAAAAAATGGTCTTTCTCTATATGATTTGGGGTCTGTTAAATACCCATACGGGGAAAAGTGACTCTTGATCCTTTACTAAACACATAAACCAAAATCAATCCCTGAAGGACTATAATATATACGACAAAACAAGGCATCTACATAAAATACATACAAACACAAATCTTTAAGATTCTGGAATAGGCAAAGGTTTCTTAAAGATAACATAGAAGGTACTAAACATAAAGGGGAAAAACTGATAAATTGGCTTTATTATATTAAGAACTTCTCTTCCTCAAAAGACACATTGAAGAAAAGAAAGAGGGAAGCCTCTGAGAGGGAAAATTTATTTGTAGTACTTCTATCCAATCCAGGATATGAGTCCATAATATATAAAGAACTACTACAAATTAATAAAAAAAATAATTTAGCCATTGCAAAAGTGGGCACACAATGTGAATAGACCATGTCACAAAAGAAAACACCTGAGTGGTAAACAAACATATGAAAAAGGGCTCCACTTCATTCATCATCAGGGACACAAATAAACCCAAAGTTCAACACTGCTGCCACCCAGCAGAGTGGCTAAAATGAAGGAAAAAGGGAAATACCAAGTACAGGTGGGCAGAGATGTGGAGAAGGCAGAGCTCTCTATGCTCCTGGTGGGAGTATAAATTGGTACTGCCATTTTGGTGAACTGTTTGACAGTATCTACTACAGCTGAACACGTGTATCCTCTAGAGCCAACGATTCCATTCTTAGGAATATAATCAGAAATATTTAACAGTGTTCATTAAAAATATGTACAGGAGTATTCATAGCAACAGTCTAGGAAAGCCCCAAACCAGGAAATACACAATGTTTATCAACAGTTGACTGTATAAATAAATTGTGATGTGTGCAGTTAATAGAATACTGCACAACAACTGGGATAATCAACTTAAAACTATTTCCTATATAAAGGCAAACATAAATACTACATTCAGTGAGAGAAGTCAGAAAAAGCAGAGTAAATAGTAAATGACTCTATTTGTATAAAGTTCAAATATGGGGAAACCAATTTCTGCTTATAGAAATAAAGATAATATTTACCCATAACTAAAACTGAGTATAAGGTACATTCTTGAGTTCTTTGACTAGTTATGTGGGTATTTTCACTTTGTAAAAAAATCAATTCACTAACACTTTTGATTTGTATGTTTTCTGTATGTATGTTGCATTTCAAGAAAAGGTTTTCAAAAAGTTTTAAAAGCCACCATTTTTAACAAACATAATTTTTGAAGTCAGAGCATATAGAGAAACATCAGACAACTAGTTTTGACTAGTACATATTCAGCAAGTTCCCATATTTGTGGCCAATATTTTAGGAATGATGAGAAAATTTATAAACAGAAAATTTTCCCCTGCTCTCCAGGAGTTTATTACTTAGAGAAAAAGGAAAACTAAGATTTAATTTTAACAAAGAAAAAAAGGGAGAATGATAGTGGGCACTAAATGATTATAATGCTGAGACCAAAAGTTTCCAACTGCTGCACTGAGGGTGTGGAGGAAGAATGGTGGTTGAGGACTGAAATCATCAAGAAAGGCATCATGGAAGAGGCAGGTGTGAGTGTGGAGTGGAGAAAAACTAGTGCAGCATTGAACTCACAGTCCAAGGGGAGAGCGATGAGAACAATTCCAGGGAGGAAGAATGCTGGGGAAATGAGCGGTAAAGACACTGAACTTACGAGGCGATGTAGATAAAGAGGAGTCACTGGCCAAGAAAACAATGAATACCAAGCTGTATTCTAGTAAAAAATTAGAAAAATGGCTCCTTTTAAAAAATGTATTTATTCATTCAACCATAAGAATTGTAATTTTCTAAATTCTTTTTCAAATTGTGGGTTGTAATAATATATATTAGTGAGGAGTGAGATCATTTCACTGCAACTAATTTTCTGCAACTATTTTGCTGCCACCAATGTTCCTTAAGAATAGGACAGTCTAGAAAACACCACGGTGCACTACACAGATCCTTAGCAACAACGCATGTATTGCAATGGGTCCTTCAACCTGGATCGGTGGGTGAGACATGGCAGAGGCAGGCAATGTGAGGAATATATGCAATGGTTGACTCACCAAGCTTTCCTTCAGTTCATTTTAGGCTATAGCATTGTTTCATAAAACTTATGTTTTCATAGTACATGTGTATGTATTTACATGTACAGCTGACCCCTGAACAACACAACTTTGAATTGTGTAGGTCCACTTACACACATACGTATTTTGTTCAGTAAATATGCACAGTACTATAAATGCTTTTTCCCTTCCTTATGATTTTCTTAATAACATTTTCCTTTCTCTAGATGACTGTACTGTAAGAATACAGTATATAATACGTAAAACATATAAAACACATGTTAATAGATTCTATATGTTATTGGCAAGGCTTCCCAATCAAAAGTACGCTACTAGTAGTTTTGGGAGAGTGAAAAGTCATATGCAAAAGTTAAGGACTTCTGGCCAAGATGGAGGCATAGGTAAATATGCTATGCCTCCTCACACAACCAAAAGAAGGACGACAACAAATTAAACAAAACAAAACAAAAACAGGACTACCAGAAAATAAAACTGTATGGAATTCTGACAGTTTTCAGAATGGGACAATTGTAATAGCATAATCAATAAAACATATTTTTTTAAAAAATGTTATATGCAGACTTTAGTCACTGCTAGGGGTTGGAGCCCCTAACACCTACATTGTTCGAGAGTCAACTGTATATGTGCACTGAATTAAAATATAAAATATATTTCTTACTGTGATTTGCAGTCAAAAATGTTGTTAAAACATTCCCTAGAAGTAGAGTTCTGTAGAATGCATTCAGAGAAGGAAAGGCTTGAGTGTGTGCCAAAGAATGATAAATGATGGAGAGATACACAGTAAATGAATAAGCAGGCAGGTGCTGCTGAGTCCAGAGTGAATCTAGAGTAAAAGCCTAGAGTAAAGACAGTTCCTGCTGAAGCCTTTGGGGTCATTTACTCCTTCTGAAAGTCTTGTATCGCAGGGGCTCATCAATCCTTTCAATAACATGATGTGAGGCTGAAATTTTACCATTTACTACATCCAATTCTCCCCACCTGATCTACCTAGCAAATGCTGAGACCTTGTAAATGAAACCATTTAAATCACACATACCATTGCAAGTAATGTTGCCTCATATTTTTAAACTGTGTTCCATTTGGTAACACCCACTGTGCATAGCCCAGCTTGAGAAGGGCCAAATAACTGGTAATTTGGGGCATAACTGGGAGTTGTCTTCCCTTTAAATGATATTGATAGCTATGTTTCTATATCATTTTCACTATACAAATCTAGTTTCAGCGAGGCTAATGGCTGTTTTATGATAGTGCCATTAATGATGTTGATATAAAAACTGTGACAAATGTTAAAAATAGTTTTTACATAGAGCAATTTTATTCTATGTTAATTTCCTACCTCTTAAAATGTTTGCAGCATTTAATTAAAATAACATAAAAATTTCCCAACCCCTTCAAATTTTACAGCATCAGATTAAAATTCCATATGCATCCTCTATCCATGCACTCACCCCCATCAGTTTATATTAAAAAGAAAACTCACTAGGAACCCAAGGTCTTGTGCAGAAATGCATTTCAATCAGCTACACAAAGGTTTTATTGTGGGACAATATCCATAAAGAGTTCAAGACCCACTTTAAGTATATGAATATATGTTTTCTTCATAGAAGCTTATATGGGAGTAGAGAAGAACTTCATTCATCCTGAAACCAGGTGACCTGGAAGTAGGCAGGTGTGGAGTATCTCAAGTGTGTATTCACTTCCTCTTTCTGCACAGATCTGCCTTCCCCCACACCCACGGTTGTGTAATTTTTTTCTCCTCCTCACATCCTATTTTCTGCTGAGGCTACTAAAGCCATGTTTGGCTCATGTTACTTGTTCCAGAATTACTCTAAAATAGTTTCAAATATGTTACTATATTAGGAAAAGGGTATTGAACATTTTTACATCCTACCAGGGTATCACTGGTTTCTCTGCCAATGAGGCCCTGTGTTGATTCCTTACTAACTGACCCCTGAGATTCCTGAGAAAGTGTTCAAAGCAGTTTAGGAATTCATCCCTCAAACTCCATGAATACTCTGGATAAACTATTCTCTTGCTCTCAGGGAAGCACATGGGCTCCATGCTAAAAAAGGGAATCAGTATTGAACTTGTCATGGTGCAGTTGCTTTCATATCAGCTAGTCACATGGCCTCCTGTGACTTCATTACAGTCATTTTTAGAAAAGGATGGAATTATAATGCTATAGTGACTAAGTGTGTGAGTTTACATGCATTGCTTTTGTTTAGGACTACCTACGCCTAAATTCTCTGCCCAACCACACTGGGTCTATGCATGCTCCCCCTCCTGCTACATGCTCCTCAGAAAGGGTTTCTTCTTGTCCACCTCTTCCTCAAACAAAACCACCCAGGGAGCCATCAAACCAAAGGCCACCTGTGGTTTTTGCATGAGGACAATGGGCATATATCCTCACCCCAGGCTCCTCTTCCATGCCTTGCCTCTACATCAGACACTGGACAGTATATGGAGCAGTGCTGTGTGAGAGAATTTCAGAGAGGAACTCCGGTATACTGGAAAAAAGCAGGATTGGAGTCAAGAGCCCTGGATTCTAGTCTAAATTCTGACACTAACTTGCCATATACCTTTGGTCAAACCATTTGAACATTGTAAGCTTTAGATTTCTAATTTATAAAAAGTGAGGGCAAGACTGCATAATGCAGAACTGCATTTCACCTTTAAAAAGCCTCTTCTATATACATGTGAACAGTTTATATGTTTGCTCAGACTGACACAGCACAGAGCGCCCATTGAATCCCTAATTGTTCCAGTTCATTCCTCCACCAGCTCAACAAATCCAATGTTGATCCTTGGGAAAACCCATTTCTTCCTTCCTAATTTCCAATTTATAAATTCTCAGTTCATAGAGGAATAATCTCCTCACTACCGAGTTTTAGATTGGCACTACCCTTTCATGTTTCTCAATATCTTACTTTTTTGTTTTTTTTTTCCTTCCTCAGATTCTGTCAAGGAAGATGCTTCTAAATCCATTCGCCCTGAGCTATGGATGTCCCTGTTGTCATTCCCCTTCCCCAGCCACAAGCTGTGTCACATCCCTGATGGCTTCTTATCCCCATCTAGGTAGTTGTGATTGGCAAAATAATGACCACTCCATATAAAGATGCCTACATTCTAGTCACCAAATATGTGAATTTATTAATTTCACAAGGGGTGAAATTAATAAATTTATTTATTAATGGCCAAGGGGCTTTTGCAGGAGATCATTAAGAGGAGATCATCCTGGATTATTTGGGTGGGTTCCATGCAATGACAAGTGTCCTTATAAAAGGGATACAGAAGAGGTGGAGTCACAGAATGAGATATGACTATGCAGCAGCAATCAGTGATCCCATAGCTAGAAGGGACACAATCTGAGAAATTAGAACAGCCCTAGAAGCTGAGAAGGAGTGGATTTTCCCTCAGAGCCTTCAGAAAAAACATAGGTCTGCCAACAACTTAATTTTAGAACTTCTGACCTCCAAAATTGTAGAATAATAAGTTTGTATTGTTTTAAGCCACTAAAAGTTTGCAGTAAGTTGCTACAGTGGCAGTAGAGAACAAACACAAACACTTAAAATAAATATTAAATTATTTATTTTAATTTTGAATCTTACACATGAAGATACATGACATCTTCCCATTACATCCTGTACCTCTATTAGCAATCACATGGCTCTCCTACAAAAATCGATATATCTAAAGCCTTCATGCTCGCAACTCTGGTGTAGAAAATATTAATGCAGCTATTCTCTTGGAATACACAGACATGAGGAACTGTATCACCCACCTGCAGATGTAGCAGTTAGATAAAGGTCCCAAGGAAAAATGAGCGGCTTAGTGAGCTGGTTCTAGAGGGACACCTCCTTAAATGCAGTGCTCCTGAAACCTTTCCTGCCAACCGTAGTCCAGGCAGGCCCTCGTGGTCCCTGCTCCACTTCATGCCTGAGAGGCCACAGTGGTTGTCAACCTCCCCAACATGAGGAGATACATTCTGGGCAACTCTAGGTTGGCCAAGGACCCTCCATGGATTTCCAGAGGGAGTCAAATCCCAAGGTACATGATCTAGGCTGGACTACAACTTCAAAGTATCCTCCTCAGTCAGGGAGGCTACATGGATGGCTGGAGCTGAATCACACACAAGCCGAGGACCCTGTACACACTCTGAGATCACTCAAACTGGCCCTCTAGCATAGCTTTGGAGCTGATCTCCATCTGGCTATCAGCAAACCCTGGCTAAGCACTGGCTCTGCATCCAGCCTGCAGTGCCTTGCTCTCTGGAAGCAATGCCTCCAGCGAGCCTTCAGCCTGGCATAAACTCTGCTACATGGATCCCACATTAGAAGGTCCTGCTGGTCCATACCTCTTACTTTAGGCCCAGAACAGCTTAAACCATTATAAATGTGTCCTTCATTTTACTTTTCATGACTTTTCTGGCAGTCATTATGCCCCAGCTTACAGCACATTCCTGACTCTCCGGGCTCTAATTTAGAGGTGCTCTGTTGGACGGCATCTCTCCATGTCTCAAGAACTCTCTGCGATGTGTCAGATAATATCCCCTATCACCATTAACATGTCCAAAGCCTAGTCTCTGAAGCCTGAGAAAACGTTGCCTTACATGGCAAAAAGGTGTGAAGGTGTGGTTAAAGTTAAGGATCTTGAGATGGGGAGATGACCTGGGATATCCGGGTGGTGCCAGTTTTGTCACAAGAGTCCTTATAAGAGGGAGGCAAGGATGGTCAGTGTCAGAGCAGATGTGACAATGGAAGCAGAGGACAGAATAATCCAATTGCTGGAAGGGGTACATGTTCTAGAGGCAGGTGGCCTCTAGAAACTGGAAAAGACCAGGGAATGAGTTTTTCTCAAGATCCTCCAGAAGGAATGCAGACCTGCCAACATCTTGACCTTAGAACTGTGAAACCCACTTCAGACTGCTGACCTCCAGAACTGTAAGATAATACATTTGTGTTGTTGTAAACCACTAAAGCTGTGGTAATTTGTTACAGCAGCAATAGGAAACTATATGCTCTCCTAGATTGCTGCGGGCACCGCTCTCCCCAGTCAGACCCAAGCCCAGCATCCTTCTTTCTTTGTTGTCTTGCTTTCTCCTAGTTAATGTTTACTGAGCACCCCCCATGGGCCAGCTTTGTGCTCGATACTAGTTAAAGAACAACACAGTCACAGTCTCTGTATATGCAACTGACCATCTGACCCCAAATCAGTAAACAGCCAATGTTACAAGAGTTACAAAAGAGGCATATGACACCTTCTATGGAATGAATGTTTGCACGTTCTGCCCCCTGCCCCCTGCCCACAGCAATTCATATGTTCAACTTCTAACCCCCAGTGGGGAGGTATGTGGAAGTGGCACCTTTGGGAGGTAATGACGTGGGGATGGAGTCCTCATGAATGGATTTAGCACCCTTATAAAAAGAGATGTGAGAGAGGACCCAGAGAGAAGTCTGCAGTCTGCAAGCCAGGCAGAGATATCTCAACAGACATGGAAATGGCTGGCACCTTCATTTTGGACTTCCAGTGTCCAGAACTAAGAGAAGTAAATGTCCATTTTTTAAACCACCAGTCTGGTGTTTGTCATGGCAGCCAGAGCTGACTATAGCAACATCCATGGAAGCACTTGAGTCGGGGCAGAGGGCTGAGCCCTAGTCTGTGGAGGCAGAGGCTTAAGCTATTACCAGGGGGATGAGGAAACCAGTTTAGCCTGGAGAAAGGACACAGGAGGCCAACGGTGTGCTTTGCAAGCAGAGAAAGAGGTTGTGTAAAAAAAAAGTCCGAGGAGAAGGTAGGCCCAATCAGGCCCAACTCCTAGGCCACAGCAAAGGATTTGTTTGTTTGTTTGTTTGTTTTCAGTTTTTTTCAGTCTAAGGGGAGAAGTTTTAAATAGAGAAATGAGAGAATATCTGAAAACATTAGGTTCTGGAGACCACAGCAGAAAATGGGCTCCCCAGCACAAGGCAAGACACTGGATTTGAGCTTTGAGGTTCTGACGAAACATGCAAATGTTTGCTAGGCAGAGTCCATACCAATCCACCGCTACGTGATAAACCTTTATTAGAAACGACTCTTCTCTCACTGGGCTGAAACTGAGCAGTGTCCCAATAAAGCGGGCCAGTGGGGGAAACATGTGGAGGAGAATGAAGGACACGTGCTGCCAGCATGACCCCTAGGAGGCCACGCCCCATGGAACCTTGGCCTGCTGTCAGGCCAGCTGCTCAGCAGCCCAGGCCCCAAGCAAGTGGGGACAGGCAGAGCGTGATGACCCACTTCACATTTTACTCCTAGGGGAAACCCTAGATGGCTGAGCCCTCGGTTTTCCCCTTGGGGGATCCACCACGGGGATGGACGTGATGTTTTCCTTGGCTGAGTTCAGAGTCTCAGAGCAGAGATGAATCTGGGCGCATGGCACATGAATGGGGTGCTAAGAGACTGTGCCAGGCATGCCTCCTGAGACCTCGAAGGCAAGCAGAGGATGAGACCATCTGCTTCTTAGGCAGCCTCTGCCCTCCTGGGCATCCTGCTGCCTGCTAATTCCTCAGTGGAAAAGAGCCCATGCTGAAAACAAATTCTCTGAGATTTATTTTTATTAGCCTTGAAAGCAAATATCTGCTGCAAGTCACAGTGACAGCAGTGGAACCGAAAATAGACAAATGTATATATTGTGACTGAGACCCCATAACTGCCATTGAGCTCCCCCAAGGACAGGTCAGGCCTTGCATACATGTGCTGGTCCTCACTTGGTGACTGTGCCAGGCACAGGGGTTGTAAGGGAGACAATAACACTAAACACAGTAAACAACACAATGCAGATGTAAAAAAGATACAAAATTATTCATTATTACTATGCAAGGCACTATGTCTAACTTTAACCTAAAGCAGAAGTTTGCTACCCAATAAGATTTTAGATGTAAAGTTTAGAAAATGCAAATAAAATCAGTGTATATAAAGAAACATGAACTCTCATTATTTATTTTTTAAAAGCTTATTCCTTTTAATAGCAATGAAGACCAGATATAAGATGCATATCTCTGCCCCATGAATAATCAACTCCATTTGGTTGATTTGAGTGGTTCTCTGAAATGGAAGTCTTAGACCCTGAAACTATAAGGAAATCTCCTCATGTTTGGCCTTGGCCATAACCCACTAAAATATTATTTTAATTTCTCAGGAAAAAATTATTTCACAGACCTTGAGTTCAAAATTGGAACTGCAGAATGTAAAAGGAAGGTAGGTGCAGTGAGTTAATCATGTCCTTCTAATACCTGGCATCATTATTCAGAGGATAATGACAGTGTAATCCCCACATATGATTAAACAAACAACAGAACACAAGCTTGGTATTTAGGCAGCAGATATGTTTATTAGCAATAAGGGAAGAGTCCCTAGCACTAAAGTTATAAAAAGTGCTTTTTCAAGAGGTCTTTAAAATAAAGAAATCAATGCATCTGCTCGCTTGGGTTTTGATATAACCATGCCTAGAAATGGATGGAAAAAAAAGAGATTCTTTAAGCTTCCATTTTTACCACAGGGTTCTGTTCTAGTCACAGCCAAGCAGACACACAAAAACACAGCTTCCCAACAACATCACAACTCACAGATGTCCTGTCATTGGCTGAAGCTGGGCCCCTCCCAGCACTGCCAGCTGCCAGCCCATCAGAACATCAGAGGTCTGCGAGCATGGCTTGCTGCCATGAGCCACTCACTTTTAAATTCCAAGGACACATTTCTTCAGCTTGGACATTAATTGAGGCAAAGATGCACTAACATTTCCCTATGTCCTTGTGGGAATGGGTTCAGCCAGAGTCAAGGTGCCCAGAAGCAACACCAAATGTGACTGGAAAAAGCTTCTCTTTCCATGCCAGCCAAAAACAGGGGCTGGAAGATGACTAAAGTCCTGGTGCATGATGCCTACCAGGTTAAATTTAGGACTGACATGCTGCTAGAGGAATTCATCCCAATGCCCAAAACAATCTTCTGATGCTGCCTTTTACAACATCAAGCCCCCATCTTCCTCGAGAAGGTGGTGAGCTGAGATGAGTGTGCAGACTGTGACTTTTGTGGCATGTGAGACTAATACCTGGCCGGTTGCATTCTTGACAGAGGGGTTCATTCACATCACCAACCCTCTTGCAGAATAATCAGGTCTGTGTTTCAGGGTAAAGAGGCCCACATTTGCAAAGGTGCTTCTCTGTGAAGTAAGCAACCATCACAGAAGTCCCAGTGGGAATCCAGGTGAGCAGCCCTTCCCTTTCTCCACTCACAGGGACAAGAAGCACACAGACAGTGCACCATGCATTTCAAAGCATGATCCACACTCAGCTCTGGGCCTGAGAAAGCAGATTCCTTAAGAAATATAGGGAAAGCGGAAAAAAGAATTACCATGTCTTGACAATCAACTACTCTGTTGGACCCTTTGATTTATTTCATTTAACAGTGGTAGCAAGCCAGCAAAGTGTTAAGGCATTTATTATTCTTTCCTATTCCATGGAATAGACAGTATATCCTGCCCTCCCTCAAAAAAAAAGAAAGCTGTTCAGTGAAGTTGAAGGCTAGAATTCACAAAATAAAAGTGGCAGAATTAGGAAACATTCTGAGACTCCACACCTTACGTACTTCTTCACTCTTTATTCAACACCTCCACTCATTACATTTCCTTGCCACTGCCAACTGTCACCCCCACCCACACTCCATTTCATCCCCAGAAAGGAACCAAGATGAGGAGCCAATGTCTCAAATGCAGAAGCCCTGGGTTAGAAGTCTATTTCTGCCTAATCAAGATCTGTGCACTTGGAATGGTCATCTAAACTCTTACTTTCAGTTTCTTCATCGGTAAAATGGGGATGTAGAATAAATCTATGTGTATTACAGTGGGAAAAAAAGAGGGAAATACAAAACCAAATATTGTGACTTCTATTTCAAAGTAGAAGGAACAATAGATAAATTAAGACTAATAAAGCAATTGGTTTAACATCATAATAAAAAGTTTTAAATAAACCAAGTTAAAAATATAATCTGATCTAATTTTTAATATGTGACTTAGTTTCTGGGGAATGATCTTCATCTTTATGTTAATATATAATATGTATAACACATGTGTACAGTTACACTTACATGACATTCTCATTTGTTCACTGAACAAAAGGAGAACATTAACCACTTTTCTTAAATTAATCATATAAAAACAGAAACTGTGAGTAGGAAGCCAGTGAAAGCCTGCATTACAGTTAAGAACCTCATTAGCAGAAGTTGTGCCCACAAAATAACTACTGTAGAGTGATTATGGTTGATTTGGCATGTCTTTGTTTCAACCTTCCTAAAATGCTGTTATAGTTGCTTTATTATTATGAATATTAATAATATATTGTACATGCTTGCTTTTTTATCAAATAATATGTATGAGACTCTGACAAATACTCTTAAATCCATAAGTAAAAGTCAAAAGCATATTTAATCATGGTTTTAAAAAATAAAGATAAATATGAAAATCTTGAGTGTATTGTAACCAGCAAATTAGAAAATGAAGGTGAACATATATGTAGATTACATATCATTATTTCACATTCAAAGATGATCATTGTACAGTTAATGAACTGGAAGAAAAACATGTTCTGTAGTTTAAAACAAAGCAAATGTTCCTGTTTCAATGTAGCACACTAGAAACCATCCTCTGACACCTGTGCCCAGATAAGCATCTCCTTTTAAGCTGTACCTTCTCTCTCTCTGTATCCCTCCTCCTCCATGGCTTCTCTCCTAGATTCATAGAGCAACAGAAGGCCATCTAACTGCCACTAACCAAACAATGCTGATAGCTGCACAGCTAGGCTGGATACATATCTGCCCCATCTTTCCCTGAATAGCCATCAGTATATAACAGACTCATGGAGCATACACAATCACTAGTCACCAAAGGAAAGAAGCAGTTTTGCAATGTACAGTAAATTTAGCCAACATAGACAGACAAATGAAGAACTCAGGCATTGATATAAACTTCTATAGCCTGAAGTAGTCAACATGCTCAAGGACACTGGTATGTCTACATTAAGTAACACAGTTAATGTAACAATAAAACATCAATGGGCAGAGATCTGTCAAACAAGAAACACACTGAAACATAACTCAGGGTTTTCAAGGCCATGGGAAGTGCAAATAAGTAATATAGCTGAGGAATCAAAAGGATTAAGATACATTATGGAATTCCAAACCAGAAAGGAAAATAATCAGAAATATTTACACTAATGATCACTACTACTTTGAATCATTTGCAAGCTCCCAAATATATGAACAGAGGTACAATAGGTATTGATGCGGACACTGACCAGCAGTGTCCACGTCATTATGGATGAATTAAAACGTACACACAGATTACAGAGTCTGGTGGAGGAATAAGGACGTGGCTTTTCTCTCAGGAGGAGCCAAAGTCGTGGCCTCCGCCATCACAGGCCTTTATTCTAATAATCATCCCCTTACATTCCAAGATGGATTCTCTTCACTATTCCATTACAACAAAGGAGCCAATGCCCCGCATTACATCACAGAAGAAGGATATTAGCAAATGAATAGTCAGGCAGTTACACTGGGCTTGCAAGGTACTTGCAGGGTGAGGGGGTTTCAGGCAAAGAGCAAATCTCAAAAACAGCCCAAGTATATTGCAAATCTGATTACCCAGGAGAGAACCTATCTGTGGGTATGGGTCCTGTGCATCTCTGAGTGGGAGCTGGGCCCACGCCACGCAGAAGGGTCTGCCACAAGGTATAGGAATAGAAAGAATTAAATTTGAAGAATGAGTTATTAATTAAACAGCTAAATGCATGTATATTCATAAACATGTAAGAGAACTGGGAAGCTTATTCTAATTAACTGATTACTCTGATGAACAATTCTAGATTAAAAGCAGCAAAGGTTTTCATTTTATACCATTGGTTTATACTACTGCCTATTTTAGAAAGAGGTGTTAAGAACATTTCTCAAAAATATAAAATAATCATAGGAAAAGAAAAATCATTATTCTGTGTGATCTCATGAGAAAACCAAAAGCCAGATGTATAACTTCCTGCACACAGATTAAACAGAATGTGAAGATTGTGAACAGACCTATAGTCCAGTCCTTGGAGACCAAACAGACAAACAATGGGACTGAACATCAGATGCTGAAATCTTGGTATCTCTGGGGATCAATAAACTCAAGGGAGCCAGCAGCAAAATCTGTGTGACTTTTATAATGTGTTCACTGTCATTTCTAATAAAACTCCCATGATGAGGGAAACCAATGAAGTGCCCTTAGCCACACAAAGAACCAGATTCCCAACAGTGGGTACAGGGTCTCTTCCTTCTCCGTGTTGCAGACACTCCCAGCACAGACAGCTCCAATTTATGGCTACATTACACCTAACAGGTGGCTGGAAATGATGGGGCAATGTTTTAGTGCACCTTTACTGAGGAAGCATTTTGACTATAAAGAACCCCCCAAATGGTGTGTGCCTTCAAAGACACCCCTGCCTCAAGTTTGGGGTACACTTGGTGTACTTCATTGCTTTTGACTGGCAGTTAGAAGATATAGAAGCTCATAAATCTGTAGAGTTTGCTACATGAGGCTCCTAATGCAATAAAAATACGAAGTTTAGAGCCATTCTTGATTCTCCCATCTTGGCAACACTTTTAAATTTGATCATTAAAAAAAGTAGGGTTCATCTACCCTAAAAACTCGTGAAATCTATCCTCTCCTTTCCATTCTCAGGCCACCCCAATCCAGACCCTTATCATGTCCTGCTGGACCTAGCCAGTCTCCTCCCTCCCTAGAACCATCCCATCATGCACCACTTTCAGGTTCATGTTTCACCCACAGAGCCTGTGAATCAAAATCAGAAATGGCATCCAATAGCATTTCCCAAAATAGGCACCACAGGAAACCACTCTTCCAAGATGCTCCAACAAAAAATGCATTCAGCGATCAAAAATATTTGGGAAGAGTTTTAGAGATTAACAATGAAGATCAGCATATTAAACCTTCAAGAACCATTCCAGGAGAGAACTGTTTTTAAAACTTTCTCTCAGCTTTTCTTATTTTTCAACCATGGGAACTTGTTTTGACTAACATACCTACAACACTCAGGAGAACTATTCTTCTGAGGAGACAAGTCTTGGGAAATGCCAGCTCAAAGGATAAGGTCCTGGTTGTTCAGTGTGCATGAGCTGACCCATATTAATGGGTCCCCACTACTTCCCCATCTTTACTCCTCACTCCACTTCCAGGGCTGTTCAAGTGCCGACCCCAGGGCCAGAGTGCAAGCCCTTTCCTGCCTAGATCTGCCCCGCTCTCTCCTCATGTCTAAGTCCAATTGGGGACAGCTCATGTTCTCCTTCCTCTGGGGGCCTCTTCCAACCATAGTGGCCCTCATGTCACTCCATCTTCTGACCCATTACACTGACTTCTTTTCTACTTCACCAGCTCCATACTAAGTGTTTTTGGTACCTTATAGGTCTGTGTCCTTTTTCTCCACGTGAATTGTAAACTCCTTAAAGGCATTTGCACTTTATAACTAATTTTATAACTAACTTATAACTAATTACATTTGATAACAATTTATTATGAATTCATGAAATCTGGGATAAGGTCTTGTGCAGGGCAAGTATTAAATAAATGATATATTTTCATGAAAATAAGATGGTTTCTCCAAATGTGTCAGTGTAGGAAGTAGAAGAGGGAGATCATGTTCATACAGAATAAAATTGTCAGAAAAATCATAACTCAGCAAAGAGGGTGAGGGATATCCACAAAGAAGCACAGGACTCCAAATTTCTATAAAATAATCACTGGTGCTGAAATGTCTAAGGAGAAACCACAGACATGTGGCCATGTATACCAAACCCTAAAATGGATTGTCTAGTGCACAAGAGAACACCTTCCCTAGCCCAAACTAAGGAAGACATGGTAATTTTCAGGAAGGTAAAAGGACAGACTTTTGATGTGTGTCAAATCCCTCCCAAGTCAGATGATTTTCTAATTCTTAATACAATAAATTCCTAAATATCCTGGCTTCTTTTTTTCCTTCCTGCCTGCTACTCAACAAATATTTATTGAATACCTACTAGGTTTTGAGCAAAAAAACGTGACTGGAAATGTCTTGGGAAATCAGGATAAACTCTGAGAGCAGAACTAAGGTTCCTACCTTCTGAAAGTGTTAGAGAAAAGAAAGAACAATTTAAAATAGTACATTAATGTAATGAAGATGAGATAACCTAAATAAGTAATACCTAAAAGCTGCCAAAAGCAGGAAGTGGGCAGAAGTATGCAGTGTCAAATTTGCACATTTCTTTTGTTTATTTCTCTCTTTTAAGAATTAATGACTTTCTGTTGCTAAATGTTTAGTATTAGAATAATGGACACTGGTCAGTTATTCTAAATCTAATGCATTTCCTGACACATGGTAGGCAGGTAATAATCTTAATTAGAGTCAATTAATGAATGAATAGGTAAATGAAATAAGGCAAGAAAGGAGGCCTTCTGGTTATTCATAGAAACTCTATGTCTGGCTGAAAGTTTTTGGTGTAGTAACTCCTTTAAACTGGAACAGAGTGTATGGTGAGTTGTAAAAACCAATGGAATCCTTCTTGAGTTAAACATTTTTCCTTTAAAAATATCATTATGAAAGATTAAAATTCATACACACAAAATAGTTAGGTAGCCTATGTGATTCCCCTTTCAAGTTATAGTGATCCAGGCAAAAGATAAAAAGCACCACTCTAGAGTGTAAGACTATAGCCCATCTGAAATAATTTCAGTGGGGAAAAAAAGAGTGACAGCTGAATTTGGATGTATGTCACTTGGGAGGAGGCAGGTAAATAGGGAAAACTGCACCATAATATTAGAATATTAACGTATTTAGATAAAAAAAAAGAAAAGAAAGAGAAAGGAGAACAGTCTGGGAGAAGTTGATCTGAATTTTCACCAGGTGAAATCTGTGTTCTAAACTACATTGGACTGAGATGTCTATAGGCTGAAGCGATCTATGCCATTTCACAATGCCACACTTACTATTTGACACATGCATACATGCAAGTGTGCATAAAACTTGATATACATTAAATTAGAAAAAAAATTGTAGCCTAAATCACTTGCATGGAAACAAACAAATAAATCAGAAAAGTTATTGAGGATAATGTGGTCTTTAGATTGAGGCAGAACTTTCCATGGGAAGCAAGTAAGAAATTATCCCCAGAGAAGCTGCAATAAAAATGAACAAATTGGTGAGAAAGGGTAGAGGATAAATTCACTGCTAGCTGGTGAACAAAGACCAGCCTCTTCTTTCTCTCATTCTATAATGCTGTGAACAGAATGTAAGGGAACAAGAGATTGTTGAACCCAAATACAACCAGGGATAATGTAGTTATTAAATAAATCACATTCAACATTTCCAAACAATTCATTCTACACATGAGCAAAAACCACCTGAGGTAGGCTCACCTGGTAAAGATAACTTATTCCTTTGCAACCCACAGTATTTTGTTAATAACACCACTATAAATCTTAACTTCAACTTATTATATAATATCCCTATCACAGAGAAAATGACATCTGCCTCATAGGTATCAAGACTTCTATTTTAATAAAGAATGTGTCTGATACATACCAGGGCATGGTAAGTGACAAATGTCTTTATTATAATGATAACTGTTATTATCATGCTGTTATTATTTCTTATCATGTCAACCCCTCCTGTCTTCTAGCTTGAAAGCTGAGGACAAGAATTGTTTTTCATCTTTGCATCCCTCGCAGCCCAGCACAGTGCCTCTCACAGGCATTTGATGAATTTAATGTTAACTGAAGCTTTCTAGGTTTATCCTGTAGACAAAACTATTTGCACCTCAAAGAGAAACTGGGTACCATCTTCCATCATACTTTTGGAAGGCAAGGGCTCTGAAAGTAGCTGTAATTTGCTAACCTATAACTTTCCCATAATAGTTGTTTTCTGTGGTGTGCTCAGAGACAGTTCAAAGATGAGGTGCATATGAAAAGGGCAGTATTATTAGTTCCCAACAAGTATGAAAATAACACTAATATAACTAATATACCATAACAGATAGCAAATACTAATCTTGTGCATTAAGCCCTTGATACATATCAGATTTTACTCTTAACAACTTATTAACATATACAATAGTTTTTCTATTTTACAAATAAGGAAACTGATATTACAGAAATTAATAACTTTGCCTCAAATCAAATCAATAGTAAGTGACAGTATCAGGATTTGAGCTCAGCTCTACAAGACTCCCAAGTATGAACTCTTAATCACTTGCTATGAAACCTGCAGTTTCAGAAACACTCTGAGTTCACAGTCCATTTAGAGGCCACAGACTCACCAACAGCAGCAAGTGCTGTTGCCTATTTTCAGCATCTTCCAGGACAGCACAAAATGATTATTTTCTCTCCCTTCCTCCCACAGGTGTCCATCCTGCAGCCCACGGGCCACATGTAGCTCTGGATGGCCATGAATGAGGCCCAACACAACATTATAAATTTACTTAAAACATTATGCTATGTTTCTGCGATTATGTGTCACAATGTATTTAATGTGTGGCCCAAGACAACTTCTTCTTCCAGTGTGGCCCAGAGACACCAACAGTTGGACACCACTAATTCGCACATGAAAATCTCAGTCCTGGCACCCCCCTGAAAGCACTCTGTAGGTTATGTTCATTTCAAGTAATATGAAACAGCTATGCTCTATGAGATGACCAATAAATTCACTGGGACTGTTTACTTAATCTATTACCACCTACCATCTGAGAAGTCTAAGCTGAAGGCGACCCATGAAAATGGATTTCACTGGGAAAAAGGTGGAAAAGTGTAAATTCAGGAATTAATTCCAGTTGAAGGCAGCAGCCCTCAGAAGTGATACCATACTACTCCACTGCAGCAAGAAAGCCTCTGGACCATTTTCTTCCACTTCTTTAAACTATGCCTACAGGAACCTCAAATGACAAAAGTACCAGATATTTGAAAGGAACATGTCTATTGGCTAAACATTACATGGTACAATTCTGCAGAGAAAGCAAGGAGGCTTGGAGTACAAAGCCTGTTTTCTAAAAATTCTCCTCAACAAACATCCATTGAATGAATACACATATGATGGAGCCCAAGCTTAGAGAGTCGTGGAAAAGACTGACATCCATGAATCAGGTGACATCAGCCATTATCAAAGTACCCACAACTTTTCACCACTCAAGTCTCTCATGCGCAATATAAAAATCAGACAAGTATGTCTAAGGTTGGAATCAACTGCACCTCTCTCTAAACTTCATTCAAAAACCTCTGGGACCCAGCAGAAGATGGACAGCCCACTGGGCCCAATATAACTCCTCCCCCCAAAACATATTTTTTATTATGTGATTTTCATTGACTTTCAATCAACCTAATGATGTAAGTTCAGCTCTGAAGTAAGGTGTTATAATGTTTAAGAATGACAATAGTACATAGGAATGCCAAATACAGAATACACTCAGCCTTCCATTCACAGATTCAACCAATGGCAGATGAAAAGTACTCAAAAAAGTTACGTTGTTGCAAACATATGCTATGTACTGTAATGGCTTAGTATTATGTAGTTAGGCCTATAGTGCTTGCATTTATACTGAATACTACAGACTTTTTTCTTGTCTATACACATCTAGTATAAATGCAAGCATTTATAGCATTTACATTGCATTAGGTATGTCAGTAACCTAGAAATGATTTAAAGTGGTAAATCCTGAGAAAGAAGATACCTACTAAGAAGGACTTCTAGTGGCTAACTAGGCTCAAATTAAAAAACAAAAAAAAAAAACAAAAAAAAAAACACACACACACACACACAGAGCCTTGCAGCCATTTCTGTAAGGGAACTCTCATTCAAACTGTACTTCAGGGAGAAACCTGTGCTATGCTGCCTGCTTCCTGAACTATGCCCCTACTATCTGAACAAGCCTTTATAAAGGAGTTCCTGGAATCCTATTTCAATCAATAGAACTGAGGCTTCCCCCATTCAATTGGAGCTGTACAGTTACATCCCCATCACATCTTCACTGGCCAATCAAAGCAGTTCCATTCTGACCAATCAGGACAGTGCCCTTTGAACCAATCAAAGTGAGAGGATTTGAAGTCCTCATTTGGACCAATCAGGGACCACAGGTGGGGACTTTTGCTTATATAAATCAGCTCCTCTCTGGCTCAGGGAGCACACTTTCCATTTCCACCTAAAACTGCCTTTCTCTGGCTGGAGCAGACTGGCACAGGGAAGAATGGCATGAACTGGACCAGAATAGGGGGAGCGTACCAGAGCAGACCAAAACTGTTTAGCAGGAGGGGGGCCTTGCCCCAGGGCTGCCTCTCTTCATGGCCACTTCAGAGCCATGCTCTGCTGCTACAAAATTGAGCTGTAACACTATTGAGCTGTTTCATAGCTGTGCTGTATCACAACTGAGCCGTTTGCACTGAATAAAGTTTCCTTCTTCACCACACCCCAAATTGGAAATTCCTGTTGTGGTTGACAAAGTATACAGGAAAATGTGTACAGGTTATGCGCAAAATGATGCCATTTTACATAAGAAATCTGAGCATCCATGGAGTCTGATATCTGCTGGGGTCCTGGAACAATCTCCTGTGAGTACTGCATGAGCGCTGCAATAGCCATGAGTAACGAATTCTCCACCAAAAAAAAAGCTACACATCTAAAAAGCTCCTACAAATCCTAATGGTACTAAACAACAAAAAAGCTTCTTTGAGTATCTCCATTATTTCCTAATAACAGACCTTAACCTATGATTAACATCTTGGCTTGTCTGTTACCTAGTCATACCCATAGCCAACCTCTCACCACAATGAGCTCTGTATGACATAACACCTTGTTTGCAAACCTTCTTTTAATAAAACTTTTCTCAATAATAAACAAGAGCATTAGCACTGGCTAGTGCGGCTCTGTGGATTGAATGCCAGCCTGTGAACCAAAGGGTCACCAGTTCCATTCCAAGTCAGGGCACATGCTTGGGTGGCAGGCCTGGTCCCCAGTGGGGAACATATGAGAGGCACACATTGATGTTTCTCTCCCTCTCTCTCTCTGTCTTCCCCTCTGTCTAAAAATTAAACAAAATCTTAAAAAAAAAAAAAAAACAAGAGCATTAGCATGATGTCTGAAATACCAACCAAATTTTATAAGTATCAGCTGGCATTTTAGAAATCATTTTTGGAGGAAAGTCATGAAAGATATTCTCAGCTGAACAGTGAAAAACAGCCACCCTCCTTGTTGAAGGAGATGAGAAAATGAAAAGATCTACATGAACAGATCTAAATGTGTCTTCTGCACATTTTCCCTACACAGTCATATGCCATATAACGATGTGTGTGTCAATGACAGACCACACACAGGATAGTGGTCTCATAAGAGCATAAAGAAGCTGAAAAACTCCTATCATCTGCCCAGCACATTACTGCTGTGTTTGGGGTGATGCTGGTACGAACAAACCCGCTGCCCTGCCAGTTGTAGGAAAGGACAGCACATACAAGGACAGCAGCAGGCATCAGTTTGGTGTAAGTGCACTCATTCCACCATGTTCACACAATGACAGAATCACCTCACGACACATTTCACAAAACACATCCCTGTCATTAAGTGGTGAAAGAATGTAAATAATAACAAAGAAAAGCTGCCATTTATCCACCTGAGGTATCACCAGTTTTCAAAGTAATGGGTAAAAATTATCTAAACCTTGATTGTCTGTATATGGCTCAGACAAGGTACACAAACTCATTTTTTTATGTTCTATGTACAGAAAACTGCTCCATTTATAAAGTAAATATATATTAGACACTTACAAATATCTCAAGAATGCCTTGTAGCTAGAGAAAGTAACTGCATTGCCTACTCATTTTGCTTAATTTTCTAGTCTCCCAGCAACTTTGTACTAACATTTCATCCCATCTTAGGCCCTAGCATAAGGCAAGAGTCCAGAACCCTGGAAAGTAACAACACCCAGCAGCCAACCGTTCACTGGGGGACCACAGTCTTAGGATGGAGTTTCTTCCCATGATTTTTTCCTGGTAATGTGCATGTCACATGCATTTCACTTATCTTCTCCAAGCCACAGTCCTGTACCTAAGTTTCATGAGTGTCTTCTGAATTGTTTATTCTGTGTTTTAAAGCTCCATCAGCTATTGGGATGATTTGAAAGATTCTTTTTCTTTGTGGTTAAGCAGGATTGATGAGCATTACTGGCCTCTCAATAGAATCCCTGCTATTTAAATTTCCTGCTGCTGGGATTAAAGAAGATAATGTCTATGAAAGTCTTTTGTAAACTGAAGCATCCTGATCAAATGTAGTATGCTGTTGTAATATTAACTGTCACAGCAATAACCACAGTCCAGTAGTATGTAGGTTTTAAAATGTTCATAGCCATTTGGGCCTTGCCTTTGCTTCATTCCCAACCTACATTTGGTACCCAACACAGCAGAGCTCTCAAAGTTTTGTTGGGATGAATAAATAAATGACTTTAAAACATGACATGGTTTTTAAATTAATGTCAACAGGCAAAAGAGAGCTATGTATGACAATTTAGATCATTAAAAAACTCTGCCAAAAACATGGGGGTGCTGAGAAAAAAAAATACTGTAGAAAAAAAGTTCTCCTGAAGATAACTTCTTCAATTATGAAATCTGGCCCTTTGTAGTCACTACTGAGAAGGGAGGAAAGGGGTATGGGTTGGGGCAGGAATTTCTATCAGCCCAGAAAATTTGTATTAGTTCAGATGGCCTAAAGGAGGAGGCTGCCATCTGTGAAAAAGGAAGGGGCAATGAGTTTGAGGGGGTAAAATGAAAATACATAGAAGCAGCAAAGGTTGTGTCAGCACTGAGCATTCCAAGTGCAGGCCTATTCCACGACCAGGTATTTTTAGGGGTGGAAATGGCAGACTCTCTGGGGGAAGAGAGAAGCTGAGGAAAGAGAATTGATATAAAATGAACTATTTTTTTGAAAATGCTGTCATGAACATTTGCTGGAATAGTTCTGATCATTAAAGAGTTGGTCCATTTTAGTACCTATGCGTAGGAAGGGGCATGTGAGGAGGTGGGGAACAGAAACAGAAAAGAGATGACAGTGTCCAGGAATCAGGACCTCATTTATCTGACTCAACAGAAGCCTGAAAATAGGAAGGGAAACTCTGGAGTGGCTGCCGGTTACTACGGAAAGCAAATGTTGGCACTGAATTTAACCCTAGGTGATGGGGATATCCTAAAGTCCCCTTTTTTACTAAGGGGTGTAGTAGGGCAGGGTCTAGAAGGGAAGGAAGACTGCCAACTACCCTTCAGTCTAAAGGGCTAAAGGGCTCCAGCAGCAGAGAGGGCCCCTGTGCCAACACCCGCTAAGCTCCAGAAAATATTGTATTTCTGCCCATCAATCAGCATTAAGCTACTTTGGGGGCTGAGCTTTCTGCAGAGGCAGTTGCCAGTAGCAACAGGGCACATGCTCATAGCTCCTGGGGAGCTGGAGCAGCAGCAGCAAGGGAAGGGTAGCCAGAGCTGGAAGACCTGAGCTGTTGGATAGCCAGGGACAGGGACCACTGGTGATGGGGGTGGGAGAGGGTAGGTGGCTTCCCTGGCAGGTGGAAGTGGGCACAGGCTGCTGGGGCTAGGTCAGGAAGTGGTCCAGGCCACTGGTCCCTAGGGGTGGGGTTTCTGGTGGCACAGCAATGTCCACTCCAAGTACAGCAGCCACCTGGGGTTCTTGGAAGCACCTCACTCTGCTAGAGCCAAGGGGCAAAAGAGGTGCTAGTTCTGTTTCAGAGAGTCAGGGTACTCGAGATCCGCTGACTGCCTGCCATCCTTCCACACCCACACCCTTGAGGAGTCTCTGAAGGATGATGGCAACATGGAATTGTGTCTCCACGTGTGCGTGTTTTCATTTGTACTTCCACCACAAAAGGGAGGCCCCACAGATGCAAAGAAGTGTGCGTGTGTTGTTCTGGGCAAGGACTGCATGGGATAGGGAAGGTGGATGAAAGCACACATACCCACCCAGCTCCCACCCACCCTCCAGCCTCCGGTGTCCAGTGGTGCGGGCGCGCAGGAAAGGGAGCCCATAACGGAGCGCCACCTTCTGAACTTCTCCCCCTGCTGTTGGTTAAGGTGGAAAAGAAGGGCAACAGTGAGGGAGGGCGGTAGAGGGCAGAGATGGACTGAGGAACCACGGAGGGAGTAATAGAAGCAGGGAGACGGCAGGGATTACTGGGAGTAAAGGGACGGGGAGAGGCTCGGGCAGCCTTGCGCCTGGTAGGGGAAGCAGACTGACGTCTCCTTACCTGTCCTGTGCTGGAGCATTTTGCAGTGGGTCGGGGGCTGGGTGGGCGCCGCCCCCTTAGGGGCAGAGCCTGCAGTGCTGTCACTTCGCGGGCAGCAAGGTGCTGGCCGCAGAGCCCGGAGTTGGCAAACTTGCCATGCCCGGAGCGCGCAGAGGTAGCCTGGGTCACGCGCGCTGCACAGCCAGCCCACAGCTTCGGGTAGCCAGGACACCACGCTCCCTTGATTTCTTCCGCTTTGTGTTCCACCGGTCCCCCCTGCGCCTGCCTCTGGGTGTCTCCACGCCCTCTAGGCAATGGGACGTTTCACTGGCATTCTGGGAGCACCTCGGGTCTGTGTGCCACTTTCCTCCTGGAGGCGCATGTTAAACAGCTGCCCAGGAGCGCCTGGCCAGGCTGCGCGTGTGCGCTCATACTAAGCAGCTCGGCCCACAGATTCCCACCCCCTACCTTCTTCCCCTCCCCGCCCC
>PVKU01006229.1:0-48785 GCA_004027475.1 Anoura caudifer
AGCATTATGCTAAGTGAAATGAGCCAGGCGGTGAGGAAAAAATACCATATGATCTCACCTTTAACTGGAACATAATCAACAAAAGAAAAAATCGAGCAAAATATAACCAGAGACATTGAAATTAAGAACAATCTGACAGCAACCAGAGGGGAGGTGGGAAGGGATAATGGGGGGAAGGATTTTTAGGAAGTACTATAAAGGACACATGGACAAAAGCAAGGGAGAGGGTAGAAGCAAGGGAGGGAGGGAGGTTTTGCTGGGTGGGGGGGAGTGGTGGGGAGTAAATGCAGACAACTGTAATTGAACAACAATCAAATAATTTAAAAATAAGAATAAAAAATAAATAAACAAACCTCTACCTGTCAGGTGTTCTATGCCACTCAAGGCAAATACTGTCAGGATTCTGGTTGTCTCCACTAAAACTATAGGTTTTTCTTGGCCCTACATAGCCCAGGTGGGGAAAGCCCAGTCCAACTCATTTTCCAAAATGCTCCAGGGTAGCCAAGCTCAACTCTGCTCTCAAAACCAAAGGACGCAAACCAACGAACACAGCCCCTCCTTAGCCTCGTGTGTCCCCAGGACGCTTAGAAAATGGCTTGGAGGACGTCACCTCTCCCTCTCGCCTGCTCCCCCACCCCCACTCCGCCTGAGGTGGAAGAGAGAGGGGAAGCGTTGCCCCACCATTACCGCCACCCGCCCCGGCTGCAGGGTGCGCTGGACCATACATGCAGTGACCGCCCCTCCTGTCTCCAGCAGCCATTTCTAGGGCCAGGCAGTCCTTGGGGAGCAAGAGCGGGCGTCACCCAGGGAAACCCACCGTCCATCATCACTGCCTCCGTGCCTGTGCTTCACCCCGCAGGATCATCTCCTCTAGAAACAGAGGTCTCCCAGGAATCCAGGGAGGGGGGAGCGCCCTGAGGAGCCCCTAGGGAAAGAGCGCACCTTGGGACAAGTCCCCTCCTCTGGGGAGGAGGTGGTGCGCAGGCCAGGCAGCAAGTCTTCTACAGGGGAATCTCCCAGTGATTTCCATGTTTCTGGCAGGTTCTGAATCCTTACTGGAAAAACTAATGCCTTTTTCCTTTCCAGCCTCACCTCACCCCAACAAACGTTATACCAAAGAAACCATCTGAGAGTCCTACAAAGGATCTGTTACAGTAATGTTTATAATACTGTTACAAAAAGGGAAAATTTGGAAAAACCTAAGTATTTCACAAAAGAAAACTAGCTATAAAAATCCTATGTACCCATAGGATAAAATATTATACAGTCACTCAAATGCTTATAGAGGAATGTCGGATGACATGAGACATTTTTTCATAATATAACATTAAGAAAAGAAGAGGTTAATCCCAGCTGGTGTGACTCAGTAGATTGAGCACTGGCCTCTGAACCAAAGGTTTGCTGGTTCAATGCCCAGTCAGGACACATGGGCTGGGTTGCGTGCAAGGTCCCCAGTAGGGGGCCCAGGAGAGACCACTACACATTGTTTCTCTCCCTCTCTCCCACTTCCCCTCTGTCTAAAAAATAAAATAAACAAAATATCTTTTTAAGAAAAGAAAAGAGGAGGTTAGAAACCGCATATCCAATCTCTGTCTTTAAAAAATTAATTATACATTTATGCAAAAATAAGAGTAAATGGATATCAAAATGTATTTTCTTAGTAATGGGATTAAGAGATGTGTGTGTGTGTGTGTGTGTGTGTGTGTGAGAGCATGTGTGTCTTTCTTTATTTTCCTTTGTTTCCAATGATTGTATGCTACTTAAGAATCTAGTTAATTTGGAAGAAAGGAAGGGGAAAAAGAGACATTTTTTCCAAAATTGCTGTGACTTGCCGGGGTGAGGATAGATCTGTCATCAAAGCTAGTTTCCGTATAATCAACTCAGAGGCCAAGTCTACAACCCTAGAAAACTAAGTGGAGGCAACTTCTGGAGTAATTCAAGCAGCATGCTAAAACAAACGAAAAACTGCTGCTTCCAGTTTTGAGAAGACAGGAACTTCTTTTTTAATCCCAATTGTCCTCATATCAACCCCATATTCAATGGTGCATCCCAGAGGTCAAAATGAAGGAAAAAAATAAATGTTCTTCTGATTCCAGTTGTTTTGTTTTTTCTGCTCATCATCCAACTGAACAAACCCACTCCTGGGAAATCAAAGCCAACCCATTTTCACTGCCGTTGGGGGTTTGGCACCCCCTGCTCTCTGCCAGGGAAACCACCAATCAGTGCCGCTGAACTGGAAAGCAGAGACCCCCCTCCCTCCCAGGACCCCTCTCTCTCTGGCTTCCCTCACCACAGCTGGCCCCTCACGAAAACGCACACGTCTGAGTCGGCAGGCTCATCTCCCAGGGCTCAGTCAGCAGAGGTGGCTGTCACCCCACACTCTGCCCAGTTGCCCTGCCAAAGTCACCACTAATTCTGTGTTTAGGTCCAAGACATGACCTGCCAGCAGCACTTTTCACTGTGTTTGGTCCCTTCTGCTTTGCCACTTCCTTCCCTGGATTTCCAGGCCATTGCCCATACTGGGTTTCTGTTTTTCCTCTCTGAAGCCTCCTTTATGGTTCTGTCTCTTCCTCCAAACTTTTTTCCTCTGGCTTTTTTATTTTAAAGATTTTCAAATTTACAGAAAAATTGAAAGAACAGTACAGTGAATACTCCACATATCCTTCATCAAATTATTCAAGTAACCATTCACCAATTGTTACCATTTTGCCACATTTGTTCTCTCTCCCTATGGATTTTATTGAAAGTTCTATCCTTCATGACTTTTCTTCCCAAACACTCCCAACAAAACCACTCAGCTCTGAGCACATCTAAGAATATTAATGTTATTTGCATGGTATCATCTAATACCTATTCAAATCTATGTTTCCCCAATTGTTCCACAAATAAATGTCTTTGTATCTTTTTTTATCCAGTATTCAATCCAAGTTTGTGAAATGTATTTAGTGGCAATGTCTCTTTGGTTTCTTCTAGTGTAGAACAGCCCAGCACAGTTTTTAAAATGACACTGACTTTTTGGGCAACATTCAGACCATTTGGTTTGTGAATGTTTCCTGCTCTGAATTCCTGACCTCTTAACCTTTGGGCCACCAAAGAATTTGATTTTGGACTTCTTTCCTTCTCCATTCACACCCATGCTCTGGTGATCTCACCCAGGAGTGTGGCTTTAAATAGCACATTTCAATAGAGCTGTCAAATGCATTTGCTCAGCCTAGGCCTGTCTCCTAAATTCTGGACTCTAACTGCGTAGTGGAGGTCTCATAGATGTCACATATTCTGTAACTGAACTCCTGGCTTCTCCATAAACCTCCATAAAACTTCCTCTGCCTGTAGACTTCCCTTTTTAATTGACAGCAACTCCAAATTTCCATTTGTCCAAGCAAACAAGAACCCCCAAAAACAAAAAACTTAGAATCATTCTTGACTCCTCACTCACTGTATCTTACACTCCACATCCAATGCCTGGACATCCTGTTTGCTTAATCTTCAGCTTATGTTCAGAATCTGACCCCTTGTCACCACCTCCTTCACTTCTACCTTGGACCCACTGTCATCATTTGTTGTCTAGGTTATTGCAACAACCTCCTGACAACTCCCCTCCTTCCCATCTCTGCTCTGCTGCAACCTGTCCTGAACACAGAGACCACAAGGTTCTTCCAAACTCAAGTCACAGTCACTGCTCTTCCACTCAAAAGCTTCCAGTGCTCTCAATGTCCCTCCACAGTAGAAGCTAGAGTCCACCCCTCACCTACCAAGGCCCCCTTACCTCTCCGATGTCATCTCCTGCTGTTCTTCTTCCCCTCCCCTTACTCACTCTACTCCATCTATTCTTACTTAACACACTGATTCGCAAATATGCAAAGTAGGATCTTGTCCCAGGGCCTTTGCACTAGCTGTTCACTCTCCCTCAGGATCCGAATGACTCCCTCCCTCCATCCCTCCTTCCCCTTGGGTCATTGCTCAAGTGTCCTCTTCTCAAAGAGGCCTATTCTAACCATGCTTAAAATCGTAGTTGGCCACCTGTGCATGTGCCTATGTGCACACAAGCACACTTCTGATCCCCCAAACTTGTTTGTTTTCTTAACATCTATTTGTTTTCTTCATAGAAAATACCATCTTCTAACATGTTATACAATTTTTCTAGGTGTTACATGGAGTGTTTATTTTCTCCACCCTCACCTGAGTGCAGGAAACAGGGTGACCAGAGGAGACCTTAGGAAAGACCTGAAGGGGCCATGAAGGCATCTGGACAAGGAAGACAGTGGTGTGGGTAACGGCCTGTATAGGCACATAAGGAGAGCCCATGGAAGGTACAGGGCGTGGTCATCACCGAGTATCGGCTGTTACCAATATTCAGTCTACCCCTTCATTCAAAGTGGAGAAGTAAAGCTGAGGATTCTAATGGTTTATTTTTAAATCATTTATACTTATGAAAGGCTACCTGGCAGCGACACTGGGTGAGGGGATAAATATCAAACACTGGTACCTCACAGACACCTAATCAGGCCTAGTGGATCCAGTGAGGATCCTGGCTCTCCCAAGCTGAGCAGAAGCCTTGCTCCCTGGCTCCCAACCGTGTGCTCCCCACCACATCATACGGTTTCTCTGGGTTTGTCTGTAAAAATTAGGGAGATGTTTGATAAAAATAATGTCTAGAATTTGGTAAACTAATGGTTAGACATTAGTTGTTGATGCAGCCACCCTCCTGGGAATTAGACAGAAAGTAGCAATACCATTAAGACTGCCAACTTTGCCTGCCCTCTGTGCTAACTTGGGTTGACTCTCTGTCTTTTATAACAAGTACAGTTTTGACACCTCCCTTCCTGTCTCAGTTTCCAGACCCCCAGAGAGATCAAAACGAAATGCAAAGGATAACTTTAAAGATTTGGATATGTAACAGTTGTCCAGCCTGATCCGAGTCAAACACTCTGTATCCTTTTCTTACAATCCTCTATTCTCCAATTTTTCCAGGTTTCCAGGACTTGAGAAAGGAGGATGTATTACCAGCTTCTCTTGGGATGAAGTTGTTTCCCACCCACACTTCAGTCTACCCCAAACAAGCCCATGGCCCTAGGGCTACAGATGAGCTCAGCTCTGCTCCAAGCCTCTGGCACCCAGGCCCTTCCTGGAGGGAAACCCAAATGGCAGCAGAGGAGCCTTCTGGGCATATTCGCTCGTGTAAATCGGACATGCTCAAAACAGGAGACCTTCCCTAGGTTGGCGTTTAAATGAGCTGTCCTATTCTCTAATGCATCTGCCCAGCGTCAGTCTGTCTGGGAAGAGGTGGAAAGGAAAAATGCACTTGGTTATCAGTATAATTTATCTACGTGGCACCAAATATCAACATGCCGGCTGTGCCTGCGTGCTCTGTCTTTATCCGGGCAGCTGTCCCTCTGCAGCCATATGCATATGAGTGTGCCCACTGGGGAGAGGGTAATGGACTGGCTCCTGAGGCTCCCCAGGCCCTGGCTCTGCACCAGCACACGAGCCCACAGGCCTTCCCCTGGGCTTTTAGGGAAGTATCCACTAGTTCCCTGGCGGAGAGACCTCAAAAGAGTTTCCACTTTCTTTAGTGTTCAACCAGGGTTAATAATCATGGAAACCTGTAATTATATTACACACTAAATTGCTTATATGCAAGCCCCCCCCAAGAATGATGGCCTCACAAATGGCTGTGGACATGGGTATAGCCTCGGAGGAGACAGACTATGAATTCCTCAGGACTCATAATTTTGCATAAAGGCAGAGGATTCTGAAGGAGGGTGAGACACCCCATTCACACTTTCATCCAGGTGACCCTGGGAATCTGGGAGGGATGGTATTTAACTAACAAGCTCACTTTACAATTATTTCCTTCTCTTCTAGTCCTCACCCACCACATCTTAAATTGTTTCTCGTTTTCCTGAAGAAAGTGTTTAGTTTGTCTTCTAAAAATTAAAGTCACATAACAATTCATTTATATGTATTATGTAAAATTTTTAATTAAAAGAGCAATTTTAGAAGCCTAGTGTGGCTGTAGCAAGCAACAGAAGGACCTGGATGGTGAGTTCTGGAACAATCAGTTGGCAACTTACAACTGTGTTAAAGAAATAAAGAGGATTTTGATGTTAAGTATTTTCTCCCCCACAGTGGACACCCCCACACATGCACCCAGTTAAGAGGTAGTTCCATATTTTGTCCGTGTTCACTCGGGTGCTGACATCTTTTACCCTTGCAGGAAATAACAGTACATCTTTTATAGCAACTTCCAGCTTGGTGACCTCTTACGGAAGGTGCAGCTCAGAACCCTGGACTCGGCCTCCAAAGCACCCAGCGCCATGCCCCGTCACTAAGCAAATGGCTATAAACAAGTTACTGGACCCTGTGCCTCAACATCCGATCCCTGAAATTGAGACAACGACGTCTGTCCGACTTATCTCAAAACGACATCAATGAGATCATGGATGCCCAAGCTGAGAGGACACCAGATACTAGAAACAGCCCGGAGAGGGTCTGTCTGACCCTCAAGGTCAGGTAGGGTGCGTGAAACTCCTCTGCCGGGCCCTGGGGATGCAGGGATGGCTTTGGGTATATCCCGAGGCCTGCCCATTCATTAAGGAGGAGCTGCGCGGTTGCAGAGTCGGGCACCCAGCTGCAGCTTGCGCGCAGGGCTGGGAAGCTTTCGCTGCTACTCAATCACCCGGCTTCACATCACCGGGGCTGGAGTCCCGGAACCAGGACCAAAACCCGCCTTTCGGGAAGCCTGGGGCGGCTGGGGCGGGTGCCTCCACCCCCACCCCGCCGCCACACACACACACACACACACACACACACAGCCGCTGGGGCTCAGAGTTTATTTGTCCAGGGCTTGGGGCGCGCTCGCACAGCCTGGCCGCGGGCGCTATCAGCCAGCGGGCGGTGGACGCTGGAATGTTAATTGAGTGGGGGGGGGCGCCACCCAGATAAGCGTGCTGGAGCAGCTTCCCAGCCACCCCGCCCGCGGCCCAGACAGGACAGCCCCACCGCCTCCCGGCCGGAGGACGGTCTTCACTCTGGACGCCGCGCCCTGGGCGGGCGGGAGAACTGACCTGTCTCCGCGGACAGAAGGCGGGAAAGGGGGTTATGAGGAGATGGCGGGAGATATGGAAACGCCGGCTGATTTTCAAACAATAAAAGACATCTCCGAGCCTGCTCCATTCTCTTCACCCTCGCTCCTCCCATGAACCCCGACATTTTCAAGCTGATTTTCAAGGGTTCGCAGAGAGCGCTTCTGAATGGGACCGCGGGCAAACAGTTAAAACGGCCCCGGGAGAGAGATTTGGGAGGGGAAATTTTTAGATTCTTAACTCACACCATACATTCAAATACACTCCTAATAAATAAATGGAAACGAAACCATACAAGTCCTAGAAGAAAATATGAGTGAATTCTTCTATAACCTCTGTGTGGAGAAAGGTTTTCTCACTACGACTCAAATCCAGAGGCAATAAAAGAAAGATTAATGCATGTGACAAGATTAATACAAGATTAATGCATTTAAAATTGCATGACAAAAAAATCAGTATAAAAGAAGTCAGACAACTGACAAATAGGAATAAAATATTTACAACAGATAACCCGTATTGCTGACATATAGAAAACACTTAAAAATGATAGAAAATGGGAGAAAGACTCTATTTGGGAGTTTTTGGGGGGTTTTTATATGTTTTATTGTTGCAAAACTATTAGTCCTTTTTTGTTTGGGTTTGGCTTTTGGTTTTTTATTTATTTTTTAAAGATTTTATTTATTTATTTATTTATTTCTAGAGAGAGGGGAAGGGAGGGAGGAAGAGAGAGAGAGAAACATCAATGTGTAATTGCCTTTCGTGTGCCCCTCACTGGGGACCTGGCCCACAACCCAGGCAATGTGCCCTGACTGGGAATCGAACCAGTGACCCTCTGGATCTCAGCCCGCTCTCAATCCGCTGAGCTATACCAGCCAGGGCTGGTTTTTTATTTTTATTGCTGATACAATTGCAGATGTCCCCATTCCCCCCCCCCAGGGCCCCACCCCCCTTCCCTGAGGCCATCACCACACTGTCCTCTGTTATGAGTTATGTATATATGCTCATTGACTAATCCCTTCACTTTCTTTCACCCAGTCCCCGCCTCCCCTCTGACAGCTGTCAGTGTGTTTCATGTGTCCATGCCTCTCTTCCTATTGTTTGTCAGTTTATTTTGTTCATTAAATTCCAACCACATAAAAGCAAGAACATATAGTATTTGTCTTTCTCTGACTGGTTTAATTCATTTAGCATATTAATCTCCAGGTCTATCCATGTTGAAAAGATACAGTTTAAATGTACAAATATATATTTTTGTATTTGCATGCGTATTATGCTTGTACATGTATAGGCACATACATACACATATGTATGTATCCCTTGAATATATAAAAATGTTTTATCCCACTCATAATTAGAAAAAAATCAAGTTAAAACAACAATGAGATACCATTTCTCACCTATGAGATTGGTGGAAATTAAAAGGTGCCACACACTCTGCTGCCAGGCCATACTGGGAGGCAGGTACTCTCCCACATTGCTAGTGGAAAGCAAAACCTGCAAACAACTCTGGAGGGGAACTGGACAATGCCTTAACAGATGGCAATGCAATTACCTTGGAACCACAATCCCACTTCCAGAAACATGCTGTGAACATATGCTTCTAACAATGCAAAAACACATGTCATTCATTATCTTACTATTATTTGCCATTGCAAGATTCCAGGGAAATCTAAATACTCATCCATAGGAGAGTGGTTGAAAAAGCCATGGTATATTCACCCAGGGAAGTATTAGGTAGCTGTACAAAAGGATAAAGAAGGTCTGTTTGAACCAACAGGGTGCGGTTTTTAGGATACGTTGTTAAGTGAAACAAGAAAATTGTGGAAGGAGTGAGCTGGAAGCAGATCCTATTCTGAAGTCAGGGCCTGTGCTGGTGAGGGGTCCTTACCCATGGGACTGCAGGTGTGCCTGCCTTGTGGCAGAAAAAAAAAAGTGCTAGTGGTCAACCAGTCTCTTAAAGGTGATCATCAGATCTACATCACAGATTTTAATGATGAAAATATCATTGTAAGTAAAAAGTCCACCTTCACAAAGGGGGTGAAATCAGACACAGTAATGCCAGTCTACCAGGTAAAGATGTGCTGGTGACATGCCACAGTGAAGGTCCCCCTGGCTTCTCCCATAGTAGACCAGGTACTCCTGGGTGCCCCAGAATGGTGCTACAAACCTGTGCATCCTGAGTGCCTTATACGTAGGGTGAGCACACGTTCTGTTTGGTCTGGAACAAAGTGGTCTATGCCTGACCTCCTGTCCAGTTAGTGTTTCTCCTCTTTTAAAAACACCCAGGCTTAGCCCCGGCTGGTGTGGCTCAGTGCATAACCTTTAAAAAAAAATACCTAGGTTTGTTAGATTATGTGACCAGCTTTCTCTTAGGTAATGGGTACTCAGAATTCTATCTACTGAGTTGAATGGAATAATTCAGAAAAATTGAAGTAATTGTTTCAGTAATTGTTTTTAAATGTAGTGAATTTTTCTTAGAAACAAGGTTGCTAAGAACCAAGCAAAGAAGTAGAAACACAATGAAAGATGATCAGCAAGCAATGGCCCTTACCTCAGACATATTAGTGTGATCTAATGGAAAGGACAGTGTACTCCTTATGTGACCCAAAACGGTCTCCTTACCTTTTCTTTGTCTTGGTTTCCTCATTGGTAAACTAGAAATGATGACTGTTTAGCACACAGTTATTTGGAGACTCGGTGAGATAAGGTGTGAATGTGCATTAAAATGAAAAGAGGAAACTATGCAGAAAATAGTCCAGTACTTTATGCCAAAGTGTTCCCAGTTATTTTTGAAATCTTCCTTTCACCTCTTGAGGGAATTGCAGTGGGAGCAGGGATGGCAGAGATGAAGGGACAGGATTCCTGTTTGTGACACGGGAGTGTGGGAGAAAAAGAACCAGCATCTGTTGGGAGAAAACCGGGGTTTTCCTCTGCAGTGTGGCAGCTGTATGGCTTTGGACCATGAACAATTTCTGTGTTCCTTATCTGTAAAATACAGATAATTAAGCTACAAGAAAAAAATAGAGAAACCATCATTTAAAGGAAATTGTTTTGAAGAGAAAATAGAAAATTCAATGAGTTGTTTTGAAAGGATTTTCTTTAAAACTCTAGTCAAGCACTCTGTAGACATAAGGCAATGAAAATCTGTGCCAAGTCATAAATGGTGAGAGATTCTCAGTGCCCCGGGTTTGCACAGACATGAAATAGCTTATTTTGAGCAAAGGGCAGAGGAGTGGGGAGCACATAGACATTCTGGCAGCTGTGACATCCTGTTCAGGTAGCAATCAGAAGCCTAATATCAACACACAACTCTTGGTAAACATCACAGCTTTATAACAATAAGAAAGAATACCCATATTTTCCTACCTTGTCATATAAGGAAGAAGGGAAAATAGGAAAATAGACATGCATTGGCTCCTGTGTACGAAAGGAAAGGCACAGAAAAGATAAAAGAACAAGATTGAGAGTCTGTAGGAAGCAGAAAAGAAGGTTAATGGAAAGAACAGGAGCAGAAAGGATGAAGGTACAGTAGCAGCTTCTCTGGATTTATCTTTTTGCAAAATTTTTACTCTCGAATTATGTTAATGTTTTACAGACTTGAATCATAAACAAGTTATAACAATGTTTTTATATGGGTGCCAGCAGGAGACCGAGGGAAAGCGGAAAGTGCCATGGTGGAGTGACAGTCTGCTAGCCCCAGGTGGGCCACAAACCTCTGGACCAGTCCCCAGGGCATCTAGGGACTGTCCCCAGCCAAACTAGGCATATTCCTTTATACAACAAATCCCTACTAGAGACCTACTAGGTGCTGATTACTAGCCTAGGCCCTTGGGACCCAGCTGTGACAACAGACTCAGAGTCCTAGTCTAGTCTAATGGGACCCTGCTCAGGTTACGCACGCACAGCAGAGAGGGTTGGTTTCCTTCAAGCCCTCAGGGCCCAAGCCCTGGATGTGTATTGAATTTTAAAGGGGGAATCCTTAAGTTTTAGGAAAGTCTGAAACCAGTGGGGAGGAGGGAGAGCTTTTGTCAACCATGGATGGGAAGTTTCAAAAATATCATGCACAAATTCCACACGATTGTGCAAAGTATCACACTGGATGGGAGTAACTTAAAATCTGTCTCCTGTACAAGGATGGGAAAAGATAAAAGGGCCAAGACCCCTCATTTCCTGGTACTTAGAGTGTGGTCAGAACTGGCCCACATAGGCCCTCAAAACACCATTTGTGGACCCAGTACTGGTGTAAGCGTTTCATTGTGCGACCTGAGTGGAGTGAGTCAGATCCACTCACCCTGGCAGGGCTGCTCTATCTCGTTTTAGGAACAGAGATAATGACGTCTCCACTGGTGAGCAAGAAATAACCATCTCACACACACACACACAAACACACACCACCTGACACCACACAGTCTGGGCCGCTCAGTGTCCTGCCTAGAAGAAACATAATGAAAGGTGATCAGCAAGCAATGACACTCATCTCAGGCATATTAGTGCGTCCTAACGGAAAGGACAGTGTACTGAGCACAAGGAGACATATGCGACCCAAAACAGGTTCCTTACCTTTTCTTTGTCTTGGTTTCCTCGTTGGTGAACTGGAAATCATTATTGTTTTTCTGCTTGGACGGCTGGTCTAGTTGCTTCCTTGCTTCTGCCAGACACTCAGGCTCATCAAGTTGGCAAGTCACTAGCGTATACCTCTGCCTACAAGCAGGGCAGTCCCTAAAGCAGTTGCAGTGCTTTGGGAGGGGTGGGATCAGCACCATTGGTTCCATTCTCCTGGGGGCGACTCTCAGTGCGCCCCTGAGCTGGAAAGGAAGGAAAGAGGAGGTGGGGACGGGGATGGGGTGACACCAAGGGCTGGCCGGTTTGCCAGGAACTGCCAGCCGTGGTAGGTGACTCCAGGAGGGCCAGTCCTGCCCAGGGAAGAAAGCGCTGCGAGTAGAAACCCTAGAGCAGCGTTGCCTGTCTGCATGGCCTCCCTTCCTGCAGGGTTGGTGGAAAGGGATTCGGTGCCTCTCTCCAAGTGTGCCTCTCTCGTGGTGTGCCCCTGGGTACCAGCATCTGAGCCGAGGCCGCCCATTTCCTAGAAGATTCCTGTTTGCACTGCTCCGGAGGGGTTAGAAAGCTTTTTCACATCCAAAATCTCATCTGATCCTTTCAGCAAAGCAGCAAAGAAAGGCAAATCCGGGGACAGGAGAGCTAGTTTTGAACTTAGGGCTCCTGGTGCCAAGTCTCTCCGAAGGTGTCCTTCCTTCTATGACTTCATAGAGCACAACAGTCCACTACAAGAATCCCACCATAGAATGAGGTGCTGATGTGTTCACAGCTTACTGTTTCTATCTGGGTCCGCCCACGCCTATCCAGGCCCTAGCCTGGAAGGTGAGGGCCGAGCAGAGCTACAGGTGTGAAAGGGGTGAGAGCTGGGGTCCTCTGCATGGAAATACCCTAAATTCGCTTTCAGTCTGTGTGGGGTGGTGGTAGTAAATAGCCCCTACCAGTCCTTCGCCCGCACCTCTGCCAGGAGGAGTATATGATTGGAATGTACTATCTTTCTAGGAAGTCCCGGGATGTTTTATGAGCATTAAAACATTTGATTAATTGATGTTTATTTTACATATTTATCCCAAGCAAATAATCCAAACTGTTAACAAAGTCACAAAGGTGTTCCCTGATCCTTACAGTGTCAGAAAAAAAATGGCTATAATCAAAAAGTATAAACGCAGTCTATTATGGTCTATCCATAACATGAGCTGTTATATTTTCATTTAAAAATATATCTTTAAAACCTCTAATAAAGTTCTGGGTGAGCTTATGATGTAAATTTAAAATTTACAGCTTCACATACATGCAAAATATAGAGAAGGAAGTGCACTAGAATGTCAATCCTTGTATGGGTCATTTCTATTCAACTTTTCCTTATTTTCATTTTTCCAAAGTGTACATGACTTTTATAATCAGAAAAAAATTAAATGAAAGTAAACGTATGGGTCATTGTAAGATTTCGACATCTCTGAAGACAAAGTGATGTCTCCTTCCAAAAAAAGGAGGTGGGTACTGTCTTGGCAAAGCCGGACAGAGTCCGTGGCACCTGACACTGGTGAGCCAGAGCACCTCTGGAAGTGGCTCAGCCTCTCAGATTCTGATTCCTTGCTGGGGGGAGGGGGGTGCTGGAAACACGGGGGTATAGCTTTGATATAAAGATTAAATGATATGATGTATAAGCAATCATTACTTGGATAAACCATCCAATTTGCCAAACTTTTACATGAATTTTTCCGAGAATTTTTTCAATATTTTTTGCACCCACTAGCCCAGGCAGATGAGCCCAATTTATCTGGATATCAGGGAATAATAATGCCCAGGCATTATTATTCTTCATAATAGTGCATTCGCCTTAAAAGTTTTGTTTGGGAAACATTTGATCTAAAATCCCCAAAAGAACTCTAGTGAGCTCTCATTTTGATTTTTAAATATTTTTAAACTCCTGCCTTGGCTGGTATGGCTCAGTGGATTAAGCGCTGGCCTGCAAACCGAAAGGTTGCTAGTTCAATCCCCAGTCAGGGCACATGCTTGGGCTGCAGGCCAGGTCCCCAGTGGAGGGTGTGTGAGAGGCAATGGATTGATGTATCATCATCGTACATTGATGGTTCTCTCCCTCTCTTTCCTCCTCCCTTCCCCTCCCTCTAAAAATAAATAAATAAAATATTTTTTAAAATAAAATACTTTTAAACTCCTTAGATTGTGCTGAGACTACTGACTGATTTGCATTGTCTTGACTGAACCATGTGGCATGAGAAATTACAGCAGTAGACACTTGTTCCTGGTTTCATGCACTTTATCTCAATTGATTCTCACAATCGTCCTCTGATGGGCACATTGTTATCTCCAGTGTCGATTCGGTTAAAGCTTAGAGAGGTGAACACTTTTCGCAAAACCCACAACTCATGCAACCCAGAGCAAGGCTAGACTTGTTGATGCCACCTGGCTCTGATAACCACTCTACCACACTGCCTCCCTTCCTCCGAAGTTTTTTTATAAGGAGTTAATGCCCATCAAAACTCTTCTACCCTTGAAGGGTGCTGAGTTCATATTTACACTCGTGCTCACGCAAGACAATCAACTTTAGGGGGGAATAAAAGGAATAAAAGTGCCTGGGGGCGGGGCGGGGGAGAGAATTTAGGACTCGGGGGCAAGGTGAGCTCCTGTCTAGCACCTGCGCACGGACGGGGCTTTTACCTTGCCTCTTTTCCACCCACTGAGGGAGCCTGCTAAGAGCCTGGGGGATCCCCCAGTACCGCTCCTTTGCTTTTTCTTTGCTCCGGGGTTGACACGTTCCACCTGTGGAGTGTCGGGTCCAAGCTAAGCGAAATATTTCCAACCTCCGTCCAGGTCAGGGCAGGTCAAGACTCGCTTCTCCGCGATCCAATCTTTGCTCCCTGGAAGGGGGCTTCTCCCCTGGCGTCCACAAAGACTCCTGCCGTGTACCTCCATCCCGCGGGTGCCCCGCGATCTCCACCTGAGTTCTTCTGCAATAGGAATGGAGAGTTAAGCTACCGCTAGGCCGGAAGGACCGGTTGCGGTTGCAAAGCAAGGGCTCCAGTCCCCCATCCCCGTACATCCTATAGGAAAGTCCCCGCGGACCTGGGGTTGACCTCGGAAGCTCGCACTGGTACCGTATTCACTGAGATATCAGTTTTGCGCAGCACTATCTCTTCCGTTTTCCCCTAGCTTCTGAGAACGGTCGATTCTAACCAAACCTTCCCAGAAAGTGGTTGGGGGCTTGGGGAGGAAGGTACGGCTGGGTTAGCACGTGGTTTCTGCAGGAGCCAATGAGAATCGGCAGTCTCCTCACTCAGCCCTGGTCACCCTTCCCAGAGGGTGGCCCAGAGGAAGGCGCGGTCCGGGGACGCTAGGCGTCTGCCCCAGACCTTGGCTCTGCGGTGCTAGCAGCGACCAAACAGGAGGGTCAGGACGCTGCGCTCTGCGCAGACTGGGGACCCAGGACGCCCCAGCCCCTCTCCTTCCGCCTTCGGGATGCTGCAGAACCCCGCCACTTCCACCCCATTCTCGGTCAATGACATCCTGAGACTAGAGCGCGAGCGGATTGGCCTGGAGGCCTTGCAACTCCAGGGGACACGGAGGAGCCCCGAAAGCTCTCAATATCCGCGACTGGTCCCAGAACCGCGGGAGTCGGAGGTTCCCAACACCGGTAGCTGTGACAGAGGCGACAGAAGGCCGGACGGGTCAGAGCCCCCTGGGGATGCCAATGAGCTGGTCACAGAGATGGACGCGGAACGGGTGGGTGAGTACACGCTCAGGTCTTGACACCACAGGGAGATCATGAGAGTAGGGATGAGTCATTACCAACTGGCACATGGGAGGATAGCATCTCCTGGTCTCCTCAGTTCTGAGGGCCGAGCCCTAATTTCCCTTCATCTGAAGGGTCCAAAAGGCAGACTCTGAGTCTCCTCTGCCACCCCCTCCAAGCCCCCAGGGTGCTTCACCTCCCCTAAGGAAAGTAAGGTCCTGAATCTTAGGGGTATACTATTCACACAGCTTTTCCTCGTATTCCCACAAACACATCATCCCGATCACAGCTGCAGTCCCAGGAGCTCCAGCTTCTCTTTCTTATATCAAAACCTGCTACACCACCTTAGCTGTGCTCCCTACTACTGCCCACCTTCCCTGCCACCCTGAGGCTCTCTGCCCTAACCCATCTGCCAAAGGCACAGCCATCAGAACAGCTGGACACTTGGGGTCAGTCCCAGGCTGGCCCTCTCAGGGGTGTGTGAAGTGGCCTGGCCTACCAAGTCAATCCTTTGCTTGGTTATTCGTCTCAAAAGTGAGAGGTGTTGACCAAACCAGGTGCGGTCTGAGTACTTGGGCAAGGACGCTCTGCGGCGTCTGGTGGTGAGCTCTCCGAGTCTGGGAGCACAGTAAGGGTAGCTTGGCTTTGAGCTGCTTGGAGAAGCCAGTGCTGTGGAGTCCCCAAGCAGTTTTGGTGCCTGGTCTCTGAAGGCCCAACCAATGCTGGGGCACCAAGGCCCCATCCCTGTGTCTAGCAGCAGAAAGGGAAGGGGCTGATGGGGAGTTGTGTTGCACTGGCTCCAGCACCGGGGAGGCTTGTGCTGGAGAGGCTCGATCTTCCAAGGGATGAAAAAGCCACTCTTCCTCTGCGCCAACGTCTGTGCCTGGGTCCACAGCTTCCATGCAGGTCCACAGCCACCTGAGAGGCACCTGGCAGGTTGGGCCTCCTCTGCCAGCCAGTGCCATGGCCCCTCCATTTAAGGCACAAACTGACCAAATAGACTATTTCGAAATTATTTGTTGACTTGCAGGCTTATTATTCACCGACTCCAGAGCCTGGAGAACATTAAACTTCACTCTGTTGGCAAGGAAGCCTGTGTGCTTTCTGCAGCGGATCCTAAACATTGAATTCCCTTACGCTGCTCAGGCAACTGGGCTTCACGACGTCTCTGGCGAGAAAGGGTCACACTCCTCGGACCACGGCGGTCCCCTCGCAGTGGAAGGCACCCTCGGCGCGTTCCTCCTCCGCTGCCACGGAAGCGGAGAAGGGTCCGAGCCTAGCGCCGGGAACTAAGCCCACGGCAGCGACCGCGCAGAAAAAGGACCTTTCTGGGTTACCTCGGCACGCCCCATCGGCCCCTAGCAGACCCATCTTGCTTTCAGGGACACAGGGCGAGAGAGGTTCCGAACTGTGACCAGAAGGACACCGGGTACTGACACGCGTGGGGGGCCCTGAAGCCCCTCGGCCTGTGAGGTCAGTGACTTTCCAATGGGGTCCTGCTTGTTTCACAGAGTCGCTGAAGGTCAGTTGTTACTTTCTGATTTTCTACGAAAACGAATCCTCCTCACTAGTTTTCCTCTTTGCGAGGAGAGATATCCTCAGTTTTTCTGAGCACAGGCTTCTCTGAAGGAAGGAAGTTTTTACTTCTTCAAACTTTAAATGCCAAGCAGCCCATCCCCCAGGAGATTGTGCCGGCGCGGTCGGCGATTTGTAGTCGGGTTCCAGATCGCATCAACTCTACTTAGGCACGTCCCTCTCGGCTGTGCCGTGAGCTGCATCCCTCCACGTTCCTTGTTTACTCCTGGCCTGAGTTTCCACGAAAACTCTGCGTTTCCTCTCTACTCACCCTTCGGTAAAAACAGAGCTTAAGTCGAGACAACAGGGAGGCGAGGAAAGGGGCAGGAAGGCTCCTTCCTGCCCCTTTCGTCTTGGCGGGCTCCAAGCACCGCGTCTTGCAGCTGCTGTCTTCAGCCTTGTTTCAACCCGCCCAGTTGGAGCCGACTGGGTGTGCGCGGCGAGGGCGCTACCCCTGGGGAAGAGAAAGTCGGGCGAAGCCAACTAATGCGCCCGCTGGCCACAGAGACCCCAAAGGAAAAAGAGACCAATTTAAAAAAAAAAAAAAGCTCAGATGTGAATCTCAACTCTACCTATACCTCCAAAGGAACCTCAGTTTTTCTGCCAAGAGTCGGGAAACAAAAAATGTTGCTTAATTTTATTTTGTTAATTTGGATCACAGAATCTTTCGTCCAAAAAATATGGGGCCCGTCCCTGGTGCCTACGGAGCACTTGGTGACCAAAAAGACAAGGGTAAGGCAGGGTGAAGGTGGCAGACACTAGATACCCCCAGCTTGGGGCCAATTATTCCGCAACGTGTGTGTGACCACGGTGGGCAATAACCAGGCGGACAGGAACCTCCAGCAAGGCAAGCAAGTCACGCCCCCCTCCCCCATCCCCCTCCTCTCTCCTTCCACCAAGGGCAGTCCAAAGTCAGCCCCCATCAGGTAGGCCCCCTACTTACTCTTGATCCTTGAAGCAAAAGCTTCCTCAAACTCAACCACACTTTAGAATAGAAATCACAGCAAACCGGTCCCACCCCACCACACATACACACACACACACACACACACACACACACACACACACATTCTAAGAGGAAAATGAAACTGTCTTAGACACTTGATCAGGAGTCTACATTTTTTTGAAATGGCTGTACAGTGTACACCAGGGACCACAGGATGTCACAATTTCCGTGGGTTCCAGGAGGTACAAAAGCGACTGAGCTGGGGAGAAAGGAACCTCCAGGCCGGTCCAGGAAAGGAGTGAGCTGTCAGCAGAAAGGAGAAAGGGGGCGCGAAGTAAAGGCTACCCAGGAAGATGGGCAACCCTTGAAAGCCGTGAAAGAATTGCTCGTGTGAGCCGTGGATTGTATACTGATCGTGTTCTGTTCTCTCCTGTGCGTTTAGAGCCGGGTCTCCAAGCAGCCTCGCCCCTCCGCGGCGGAGCCCTGGGGCCGGAGCGCTGCTCCGGCAGCAACGGCGACGGGATGCGCACGGAGCAGCCCAAGGCGCGGCAGCGGCGGAGGCCGCGCGTGCTCTTCTCGCAGGCCCAGGTGCTGGCGCTGGAGCGGCGCTTCAAGCAGCAGCGGTACCTGTCCGCACCGGAGCGCGAGCACTTGGCCAACGCGCTGCAGCTCACGTCTACGCAAGTCAAGATCTGGTTCCAGAATCGGCGCTACAAGTGCAAGAGACAGCGCCAGGACAAGTCCCTAGAACTGGCGGGCCATCCCCTGGCGCCGCGCCGGGTGGCGGTGCCGGTGCTGGTGCGGGACGGCAAGCCCTGCCTGAGTCCTGGCGCGCCATCCTTCACGGGTCCCTACGGCGCGGCCGCGGCGCCCTATTCCTGTTACGGCGGTTATGCGGGAGCTCCCTACGTCGCTAGCTATAGCGGAGGCTATGTGGGCGCACCAGCCGGCCCTGCACCACTCGCACCCCTGAGCAGCGCGGGCCTCGGAGAGGGTGGCCCGAGCGTCAGTCCTCAGTGCCATCTGCCCGCCGCACTTCAGGGTGTCCCGGCCTGGTGAGGCGCCCCGGTTCGGACACACCCACCAAGGCCAGGTGCTCGGTCCCAGCTTTCCGTCATCGGGTCGCGGCAGAGAAGATGGGATGCCGCATTGGAGGGAATAGGCGACCCAATGGCACTTCTCCCTTGAGCGACTCCTGGGACTGTGAATCGCCCCCTACGAGCCTTCCGGCTGAAAGCCGAGGGACCTTCTTCCTCTCTGAGACAGAACGCGGGGCCTTCACCAGCCGCCCGCGAAGTTGCGCTGGAGGGAGGAGGAAAGGCGAGGGTGGCAGGGCAGTGCTAAGGCAGGTGACTTCGGGTGTCAAACCTAGGAGGCTGGGACGTTCTTTAATTTGGGTGCTGCAGCCCTGGGCATTTAGAGGAGACTGTGGAGGAAGGGTGCGCTAGAGAGCCTCGATCCTTTAATTAAGAGCAACAGGTGGGGAAAGGATGAGAAAAAAGGGTCGGGTGAGGGAAGGGGGATGAACAGCCAGCCAGAAAAGGAGGACCCAGGGGTCAGGGAGAGGAACTGTAGTGGGGTTTAACCCCCTCCCCTCTGCGCCCCTGGAGACTCCGGATTAGCCAGAGGAGCGCTCTTTTCTGGGGTCACACTTGCTCTCCACGAAGTACCCTCTGTTCTTCCCTCCCTGTCGGTGCATTTGATCACAGCTCAGAATCTTGAGGAAATATACGAAATGTAACGTGTTTGTGTTCGCATGTGTGTAGTCTGTTAGAATTCACCGACCAGTCTGTTACATCGGAACAACTTCGAATTTAAATAAAAAACGAGGTCTGGGAGTTCTGAGCATTCAGTACATACAGACTCCCCAGGGAGACCTACTGGGGGGTTTGGCCCGGGCGCGAAGGTACCTGATCTCCTGCCCCCTCCTCCTCTGCAGGTTTTCTCTCAGAGCACAACAGGTTTCTAAGTTCCGATCCGGAAAGGAGGCCTCCACTTGGCCTTGAGTCCTAACATGAGGGGTAGGGAGCCTGAACAGTGGGGGAAATTATGACTCCCAGACCCAAATAGTCTGGAGTCATGCAAACTGAAGACTGAAAAGAAACTCATTTTATTCACAGGAACGTTTGTCTTCAGCAGGCACTAATAGAAAAATCGGGATTTTTAAAATAACATATTTTGTCAATGAAAACTCTGGTTCTTCATCCCCTGGACCACTAACTTGTCAAAAGTTAAATTGTATTATTTAATAAATTCTAATATTTAATTGAAATTCAATGGCCTAGCACTTCCACATTTCTGAATGTGCCCTGGTTGTTCTTCCTGATGTGGGCAAGGGAGACTGCTTGGTCCCTTGTGGATGATACCTTTTTTACATAGCTTCCATCTCTTAAAGTTTATATGTTTAACCTAGGAACACGAGTAATATTTATTGTTTATATTTTTTCTTTATTACCATTTCCTTACATTTTCTCTTCTTTTTGCTTTCTCTCCTTTCACTTATTGACTTGCATGACATTTTTCCAAGATTCTGAAATGCTGTACATTAAGTTTAAAGTCCTTTGTTGCTGTCCTTTGGGTAAGGGCCTGACCCTAGAAATGTAGACCATCACAGTGTAGCTCTAGCAAAGTACTTGGCACAGAGTAGCGAGTTAATACATGCACTCCCTTCACCCTCCCACCCGCTTCTGACACAGTGAGCAGTCACCAGATGTGCGCTGCTTTGAGCAGCACCCCCCACCCACCCACCGCCCTATCACCTGGAAAAGCCGGGAAGGAGGAGCTGTGGCTGTGCGCAAGGCTTGCGAGTGAAGGAGAAAGAGGCTTAGTCTCGTCATCAGTAACTCAGTCATCACTGAACATTTCCACTAGGGACACAAGAGAAAATAAGATTTGACTGTCGCCTTAAGGAATTTACTATCTAATTGGATACCAGAGACTGACGAGAGAAAAGTATCTAAAAATACAAGGTGGTATATGCCGCCTGTCAAATAGGCAGACAATGAGCTCTCCAGAAAGAAAGAAAATCTGGTGTGAGCTGGGGTGCTCCGAGAAGGCGCTCGGAGTGGGTGGACTAAGCCTGGTGATGAAGGGCCAAATGGCACCATTTCCCGGCTGAGTTCCCAGCAAGGTCTGGGGCTCAGGGATGCGGCAAAGTGAATGGGCACATGCTGAAGCCAGAGTTGTATTTTATGGTAGTTTGAATGCAATTCAAGGCTAGCTCTTGGGAATTTGTAAGTTGTATTTAGTTGGCTGAAGATGGGGCATTATAGGCTAGAGGGGGTGTTGTTTTTATGTCCACCCGAGATCACTTGAAATGTTCTGTTGACCTGTGACATAGTCTGTTTGTCCCTCCAGGTTACTGTAACATCTATATTTGACAGTCTGAACAAAACAGAATAAATGAACCTATAACAAAATCTTGTACAAGTACGATCCATGTGGATTTTTGTTGAGGGGAGCTTGGAAGTTTGAGATTCACAGGACAAAAGGAAAGGAAAGAAAAGAACTCTCCTCTCCTGTCTCCCCCCTTTCTGCCTGTCAGGATCACTTTGAAACGCATTCCCGCTCTCTCCTACTTGCTCACCAAGCCCACCCCCAGCTGCCCATCTTCCGTCCTGTAATCTCCCCTCTGCACTGAAAGCTGCCCCTTTTGTGTGCGTCTCCTCCACCGCAGCTTTCACCAGGCTCTGTAAGCCATCAGCCTCTTATCTGCATCGTTCAGGCCCATCACTCCAGTCACCTCTTAATGTTCACAAGTTCCCCAAATGGGAAGTAATTGACCTCTAAACAAAACAAAAAAGCTCTCAGAGAGATAGCAGAGGTTCCTTTTGGGACTGTCCCAGGGCTGGGGGTCTCACCTAGGCCAGGTGGGTAAGTCAATAAAATTGCAGACTTCCTGGCTCCCTGTCCTTCCTTCCCCCCCCCCCTTCCAGCCCCTTCAGGTCAGCCTCACCCCATACCATCTGAAAATCAGGCAGAGCTGGAGCCGAATTCTAGTTTTCAGAGTTGCCAGAGATTTCTGGTACTTATTTTTTGTAATTTTATCACTGTAATGATGTAATTTTGGGGAGGGGGGACATGTTTAAATCTTTTAAAATTCCATTTGGAAAACATTTACAATCCTGAGTTTATACCTGTTCTTTAATATGTTAGCCCACTAACTTGCCTTTTTTCTTTTTTGGCAAAACAATGAAACTCCCAGGCAGCAAAGCTGTGCCCCCCTCCCCCATCACCTTCCCCTAAAGAAGCTTCTTCAGAGAGATGGAAGGTGGTGAAGGAACACTGAGCCAGGAGCTGCTGGACCTCACCTCATCCAGGTTCCACTAGTGACTCACTGTGTGACCTTGAGCAAGCCTTGTAACCTCTCTGGGCTGCAGTTCCTGATTTACAAAATTGAGGGGGTGGGGCTCTCATCTATTATTCTAATTTTGGATGGCTCCCTTTTGATTTGTTATTTCAAATGCTTTTATCTTTTAAAATGCAGTAGCATAGACTATACATCCACAAGATTACATTAAACATAGGCACAGTTTAAAGAATGATGGTAAAGTGAACACAGCTGTAACCCCCTCTCAAGGCAAGAAACTGGGTGCCAGCTCCCCAGCAGCCCTCTCCCCATGCCCTTCCCAGAATGCAAACCCCTTTTCCTTCCCCTCAAAAGATACCAGCTATTCTGACTTCTGAATTAATAATTTATAGGCTTCTCTTTATGGATTGACCCGTATAGGCACATCCCCTAACGATACGGTTTAATTTTGCCTGGTTGTGAATATTACATATCTGTGACTTGCTTCTTTTATTCAGCTTTGTGAGATTGCCCCCTGTGTTTGTGTGGAGCTTTAGTTCACCCCTTTTCATCGCTACACTGTACCCCATTGAATGGGTGCGCCTCGGTGTGTGCATTAACTGAAAGTGCCGGTAATTTCCAGTAGGACTATAACACAGAATGCTCTAGCTTTACCTCTCCCACAGGGACAGCTGTGTCGTTGGGCTGGAGTGTGTGCTGGCCCCCTTGAACTAACTTGCAGGATGAGGCTCCAACCTCTGACAGGTTTCTGTTTCTACAGCAAGCAGACTCACCTTGGCACAGCCTTTTGGCTTCTACCTGATTTCACTGCATACTCACCACTCCATCCAAGGCAGAGTCTATGACGGTCCCCATCCTCAGCAGGGTCCAAGGGTCAGAACAGGGACAAGACCCCAGACCTGACTCTCTGGCCATGGGTCACTTCCACTGAACACTCAACAGGAAGTTCAAGACCTCACAAAAATGGGGTGAGCCTTGAGAGCCACCATGTTCTTTATTACCCGAGGGGAAGATGCCTGAGAGGGGTGGAAACTTTCTGGAAAGCACCTGGAGGGGATGGGTAGGAACCAAGATGCCAGAGAGGTGGCTGGAGGCTGGGAGAAATACAACAGTACCTTCAAGTATTGAGGGCAAACAGAGTATTTAATGACTCTGGCTTTTGCATCCCTCTTGCCCATTTGAGTCTATGCTTTTTCCTCTGCACTTTGAACCCCCGGAGATCCGGACTGATGCACACTTTCAGCAGGCCCACTCTTGGGAGTGAGGAGGATTCAGCCCTGAGCTGTTTGTCCCCAGCAGTTCACCTCCCCCACCGCAGGGAGAACTTCGTGGGAAGTCTCTCTGCTTCCTCCCTGACTCTGTTTAGACTCCAGCCAGTCCCCCCACCCTTCAGCCCAAGAGCAAGCTGTGGTCTTAGTGACACAGTCCAGATTCCACTCTAAGAAAAGCAGATAATGTGCAGCAGCCTGGCAGCAAGCCTCAGAGCGCTTTCTAAGGAAGTCCCTATGGGGCCTTCCTTGTAAGCCAGTCTCAGTCAAAACCAGTTTCTTCCCATCTGTGCCTCCCACTTCCTCCTATCACCTGCCCAGTTTAATTGCCTGCAACCCTAGGGCCCAGGCAATTGGAATCCAAAGTTAGGACTTGAGTGGGCCAAAGGTGATTGTTTCCTTTGACAGCTCCTGTCTCTGGACACCCCTCCAGTGCCTCCCCTGGGCGTTCTCGATGGCTTAGGTCCCCCCAGACCCTGCTCCTGGACCAGCTTGGACATCCCTATCACAATGCATTTACTCTCCATGCCTGTTGTCCTTTCTTAACATTCAGCCTCACGTCTGTCTCAGACCACAGCACATTCCCAGCACACCCTGTTCCTGTCATGGAGTAGGGTTTCAACACCCCTGTTCCCATGTGTTGATTGGTCGAATGAGTGAATGGTCGCTGTCTGACTACCTTGCATGGAAGGAAACCACAAAGTCTGCTTTAAAGACCTACTGGTTCCCACCTGGCTCCTTGGTGGTCGGAATCCTCCGGACAGAGAGTACTTTTATAGGTGGATAGGAATCTGGCTTCTGGCAGGGGTCCCCTGAGCCTGATAGCCAGGACCCCAAGAATTTCTGTCAGCCAGCAGTTATGGGCATGGTGTTCTTCCAGCCATTCTCCTGTGGGTCAACTTAACTTTAGTTAGCAAGTATTGAGGAGCAGTGCATTGATCATCGTGGGGGAATATAAGACCAGTTTTATTTTTAAAAATATTTATGGGATCAGAAAGACGCAAGCATGCATAAGACAAAGTCCTTATCCTCAAGAAGTTTGTAGAACCAGGGGTATGACAAGCTCCTACACAGCCAAATATGCTATAGGAGAAACTATAAAAGGTGCAGCAAACATAAAAATCACTCCTTCAGTTCACTGAGCATCTACACTTACGGTTTCTACCCAGAAGATGCTTATAAAGCGGAGACATGTGGCAGAGACATCTAGCTATCATCCAATATCCATCTCTTCCCTTCTTCCTCCTTTAGTAATAGAACCCCAGAGTTTTAGTGAAGCATACAGCCTTCCAGTGAAAGATTATATTTCCCAGACTCCTTTGCAGCTTAGGGGTAGCCAAGTAAGTTCTGGCTAAGGGGATATAGCCAGAAGTGCTGCGTGTGTAACTTTCAGGACCTAGCCTTAAATTGCAGCAACCTTCTCTCCACTTCCCTTCTCTTTCCGCTGCTTACTGGCTGGAATACAGCTGAAATGGTGGGAACAGTAGCAGCTATCTTAGAACAAAGCAACAGGATGGAAGAAACCTAGGTCCCCAGCACTATAAAATCACCTTATCAGCTCTGCTCTGCTTACACTCCAACTGGTACATGAGAGAAAAATAAATGTTTGTCTTGTTTAAGCCACGGTTAGTTTGGCCTTTGTTGTGGCAGCTGAACACATATCTCAACTAACAGAAGACACAGGAAGCCAATTAGAAGATCATCTGTTGCAAATACAATAGATGATTAAAAGGAGAAATAAATCAGGCCAAAGTGATCTGGAAAAGCACCATGAAACAGAAGGGACTTGAGACAAACCCCTGGAAGGGTGAATGGGTTTTGATAGGTGAAGGGGAAGTTTGGGGGCCACATAGGAATGTAGCCCAAAGTGTGTGTGGCGGGGGACTAAGGACTCTATGAGGTTACACTGAAGGCAGCAGTCTCGATGTTTCTACAGTCCCAGTGTTCCACTTGTCTGCCTTCTCCCCAGCCAATGTCACCTGGTCTGAGGCTAAACTATCATTTCTGTGCAAGTAACTCTGAAATCCCATACTTACAGCGCCAGCTCCATCCTCTATCCTGAATTCCCCATCCATCCGAACTGCCTGCTCTTTCCTGGATCTACATGCATATTACCCAGATAGACAAGTCGATATAAAACTGAGCCCATCTCTCCCTACCTACCCCCTGCCAAAACTACTCCACTTTCCACATCCCCTCTCCTGTGCACACTGCTCCATCCTGCCTGCAACCCAGGCTGACACTACACTGTCCAAGTTCACTCTCTCCTGTCCCCCACCTGCCCCAGTTTACGTTCCCACTGCTACCAGATCCAGTCATCACCTCTCCCGATCATGCTCATGCGCAATTGCCTTCTAATGGTCCCCAGCCTCCAGGCCATTTCTCATGCTGCCATAGGATTTTTTTTTTAAAGCAAACTTCTTTTTTCCTTGATGAAGATACTTTCAAAACAGTCCACATTCTTTAACCTGACACCTGAGAACCTCCAGAATTTGACTCTTACCCACATTTCCAGCTGTTTCCTCTGGGTCCTCCACGTGCCTCCCTCCCACCGCAGTCTGCCAGCTACTCAACTCTCCAGAGTGAGCTAGGTGTGGCTCCTCTTCTGGCCCCTGAGCCCCAGCTCAAGGCCACCCTCCTGGGGGAAGCCTCCCATAAGCAATGAGCTCAGGGTCTGGGGTCAGCCTGTTCTGGGCTCTCACAGCTCACAGTTTGTCCCCTGTTTAGCACATACTTCACCCCTGGATTGTAGCTGGTTGTTTCTTTAATTATTCCCCAGTAAGACCACAGGCCTCTTGATTGAAGAAATGCATTTCATCCAATTTTCTTTATTTTTATAAATGTGTATTAAAGTATAACATGTAAAGTTCCATATTTTACCATGTGTAATGCGCTTTTGGTTTTGGGCCCAAATTTTTGAATGGAAAATAAGGACATTATACATAGGTAGCACTAATTCTGTATCTATATAAATGTTTTTAATTCTTTTACTTATGCTATGTGTTAAAAGTGTAACTCTAGAAAGCAATGATGATATCTGGATGCAAAATAATACCCTGGCATATGATAATCAGTTTTGTTGAACTTATGATGAACTTGTAAGGAAAGCAGTTTAGGCCAATGATTCAATGAAATGAAATGAAGAGCGACGTATTGTTGCCCACAGAGTAAGGTAGATGGTGCCAATTGTTATCCACTTGATAAAATAGGTGATGCTGAAAAATGGAATTAAAAAATTAAAAGATTTTTTCCTGAAAGTTTGGACCAAGAATGTGGGTGCACATTATACACGCAAAATACACTGTATCATATATAGCAGGGATGTCAAAGTCATTTTCACCAGGGGCCACACCAGCTTCGAGGTTGCCTTCGAAGGGCTGAATGCAATTTTAGGACTGTATAAATGCAAGTACTCCTTAACTGTTAAGCAAGAGCTCGGTCCTCTCCAGGTTTCTGCCGCAAGATAGAAACAAGGTGCCGGGCCAGATAAAACAAGGTAGAGGGCTAGATTCGGCCCGTGGGCCTTGTGTTTGCCACCTGTGATATATAGTTTACGTAGACCCAAATTAAATTCCACAAAGTGAATTTCTCATGTCATCAGCACCCAAATCATGAAACAGAATGTTAACACTGTGCCCCGCACCCCCACCAGGTCTCTTCTACCCTCTTGTTGTCACCTGCTCTAAGGAAAGCTACTAGCTTGACTTCTAACACCACAGATTAGCCTGTTTTTGAACTTCACCTAAATGGAATCCTATGGAGTATACGTAGTCTTTTGCCTGGTTTCCTTCGCTCGACATTACATTTGTGAGACGCACTCGTGTTGTGCGGTAGCTGCAGCTTGTTCATTCCTCTTGCTGTTCAGCTTTTCGTGGAGTGAAAGTACCCCAGGGGATTTGCCTTCTCAGCTCTGGGTGGACATTTGGGCTGCTTCCTCTCGGCAGCTATTGCAATGACCACTGTCCTGAGCATTCTTGCACACATCTTTCTTTAGGTGACTACATGAGCCCATTTCTGTTGCGCAGATTCCAGAAGTGGAAATTCAGGTCATGGAGTATGCATATGGCCTACTCTAGTAGATCCCACTATTTATCCAAGTGGCTGTGTTCATTTCCATTTCCACCAAGAGTGCTTGGAAGTTCAGGGTTCTCCATCTTCTCACTGCCCCTTGTCAATTTCTTTTTTTTTACCCCTCCCTTTTTCCACTTCCTTGTCCAGAGCACAGCAATGCAGGCAGGTAAGAAGCGCTCTGTGAGTGTTAATATAATGGCCTAGCTGAGTGGGTCAATTGGAGGAGCAGTACAGGAGTTCGGGATGAGTTTGAAGACATGACTAGTCAGAGGGTAGAAAAACACAACGTGTGTTTATGAAACTCATTCAGTGCTCAGTGCCTGACTTGCAGTATATCATTGAATCACCATGATCACTTTCTAAATTCCAGGGTCCAAGGAGTCCAAATAGGAAACTGAGGCTAAGAGTGATTAAGACACGTATCACTGCCACTACTGTTTGTAGTAGCAAAATCACTGCCACCACAAACAGAGGTAGAGCCCTGACTGGCATGGCTCAGTGGGTCAGGCATCATCCCACAAAGTGAAGGGTCCTTGGTTCAATCCCTGGTCAGGGCACATGCCTGGGTTGTGGATTGGATCCCTGGTCAGGACATGTGCAGGAGGCAACTAATGGATGTTTCTCTCTCTCACACTGATGTTTCTCTCCCTCTCTTTCTCCCTCTCTTCCCCTCTCTCTAAAATAAATAAATAAAATCTTAAAAAAAAACAGGTAGAATTGAGCCTCCTAATTTCATTGACTTTCCATTATATCCTATTTTTTATTTCATACATACTATAGGCTGCTGCTCCTAACAGTTATTTAACCACCTATGCACACAGCTATGTTTGCTCGTGACTGAGCATCCAGCGTGTGCCCTCTGACTGACTGTGTCTGGACATTTCCATCCCAACCTCAGAGACAGTCACCCCGGGGAAAGGTGTGGCCCAGCAAGCACCTTCAGATGTTTGAGATGTCCGCAATCACAGAGATTCCCGTGGGGCCTGCTGTCCACCCAGGGACACCTGCATTCAGAGTCAGTGCTTCAGATAGCGCATGAAAGCATTGCCTGTAACCCCAGAACACTCTCGTTGGAGACCAAGGCGCCGAAGGTGTAGCCCATAGCCATTTCTCACAGGACTTCAACTGCCAACCGGGGGACACCATTGCCTCCAGATTCCCACAATGGTGAAAAAGAGAATTCCCCAAATTCCTTGGGACTCCACCCAAAGCTCTTGCTTTAGGCTTTGAGCAATATTTCAGAGTTCTTTTTCAGGTCAGGTCCTTTGACTTCCAGTATGGATACCGACAGCTGGGCATGGACAGAGGGAGAGAGTGAATCAGTCAATTAAGACCTCCGTAGACACCAGGGAGGCTGGCCATGGTTTCTGTGTGACAAATACTAACGGTGACACTGGTAATGCTGGTGGCCACAAGATGCAAGGGGTGCTTTCCAGCACACCATGTCCTGCATAAATGCTGTCTCATTTATTGTTGTATGTGAGAGGTTTATTTTCACACAGCTGAAGAAATGAAGGGAAGTGAGGGCCCTACCCAAGGTTACACAGCTTGTAAGATAGGGTCTAAATATAAGCCCATTGACCCTGTTTACAAATCTTCCACCCTCGTTTGAACTTGTGTATCTAAACTATAATTGGGTATAGAAGATCATCTCTGGAGGGCTGGTAAAGCAACATGGCTAGTGAATTAGCTGCCATCCAGCCCTCCCTCACACCTGCTGTCTCAGCTCTTGCTCAAACACCCTGAAGGAAAAGGGATCTAATCTGATTGGGTCCTTCACATGGAACTGTCCTTGATAGAGAGCAGAGGTTCCGAATGGGTCCTGAGTTGAGGACTAGTTTGAGAACTGACGCCACTGAATCTGCTGGGCTCTGGGGTAGTCCTGCCACTGACCAGCTCTGCAATGGAAGGTGAGTTGCTTCCTCTCTCCTGGCTTCACCTTCACCTTGGGTAAAATAGGGTTAGTTAAAGCACTGGTTAACTGTGACTCTCTGGGGCATGAGTGACAGGAAGCCAACTCACCCCAGCATCAGCAAAAATCTTCAAAGCCCACGTAGTTGCACAGCAGCAAAGCTGCGGTGAGGCTGGGTGAAACTGGGGTTCATCCTGCATCCCTCCACTGCCTCGCAGCTGCGCTCCTCTCTGCGTGGTCAGCATCACCATCTGCACTGTCTCGGGCTGGCTGAAGCCACATCCACAGCCACCCAGAATCAGGTGTTTCCCACTTCAGAACCAGAAAGGAAAGAGTGTTCTCCTGCCAGCTCCAGCTGGAGGTCAGCTCCTCCTCGTGGTAGGTGTAGTGAGCACCAGGTGAGATGGCAAGGAGGGATGTTTTTTGGAAAAGTCAACCTCAGCTGTCAAACACCTCCTTCCTGAGGGTTATTCTGCCCCCATAGGATTCCCATGCTGGGAAGCCTCATATGCATCTCTCAGGAGGTTCTGAGAAGAGCAGGACTTCTGGGACAGTGTTTGCACTCTCTCAGCCTCAGCCGTGCTGTGAGGAGGGCGCCTCCACATGTCCAACATGCCATAAACTTAAAGTGACCCAGACAGATCCTCCCAGGACAGGTCTCCTTCTGTCTCTGGGGGTCATGTTATTACCTCTGAGGCAACAAATGGAAAACAGGGGCATCTGAGACATCCCTGCAGCAGAAGGCCCACCACTAGTGCCACCTTCATGTTACGTGACCTGTCTTGGAGAGGTAGAATTTGTCTCTGATTTGCGTCCTTGTGAACTGTGGGACTTCTGCCATTCTCTGATGCAATCCTATCAAACCTGGCCCTTTAACAGTAGCATCTCTTAACCTAGAGGTGAAGAAATGAGGCAATTCCACTCTTGGACTTTTGTACCTCCTGCCTGATAGAGCACTTTCCTCCCAACTCACAGAGCAGGGCCAGGCTGGGGCGCACCTGTAGGCTTGCTCCCAGGCTGCAAGGAGTAGCAACTGGCTCCACCCATGAAGATGAAAATTGTCAGAGGCAGATGTGCACAAACAGCAGGCCATAACCATGGGTCTTAGCGTGCACACATACCCACTGTCCCTGGAGCAGCTGGCAAAACCTTGATGCCATCCACACAGGCCTTTAAGCCAGCAGCTGTCCTCTGCCGACTGCCCTACCCTTGTTTTGGCCTGACCACCCTTCTGTGTACAAGTGATACGCAGGGAGCACACACACCAGGACTCCCTTGGGCTCCACACCATTCACAGACAGCTCTGCTCCTGGGATGCCTGCTTCTCTTCCCCCTCAGCACCTCCCTGCAGCTCAGCCCCCACAGTGAAGGCACAAAGTCTCAGTCTGCAGGATGACTGCATATCCGGATGTAGTAAATCCAGAATTTATCTAATGATGCTATCCAAGCAGAAGTTGACTTCACACATGTTCCCTCTTGCTCCTCCAGCATCTCACAGCTTCCAAGTCGACAGTAGAAGTGTTTAGAAAGTATGGCAAGGGTGCACTGGCCAGAGGCCTGGTTGGGAAAGTGACATGACCCACTGGAGCATCAGGGACAATGTTGGCCACAGCTCTCCTTGGTCTTGACACTGATACTTCACATATACAACCCCATTCGATCTACAGGACATTTCTTCCCAGTGACCAGCTGTTGCCGCTGCCTCTTTTCAGAGGAGGTAACATAGGCCAGGCACCTTCAAAGTGGCAGAACTGGGATTTAAACTTGGCCTCTTGGAGTCCAAAGCCCATGCTGTAGCCCCCTGCCAGCTTTTCCTTTGCTCCACCTGTTGCACGGGCCCGCCTGCTCTTGCCTCACTCTCAAAGCCCTGGGTGACCTCAGAACTAGCCTCCTGATTCCCTGTGTGCAATCTGTCATCATTTCTGCCAGCACTGTTTTCTAAACACAAATTTGATCATATTACTGCTCTCTGCTCCAAACCCCCCAGAGCCTCCAGGTGACCTGCTATGTATAAACTCTCAATGTGGCTATTGAGACTGCTTCCCTTCCTCTTCCTATCCACCTGCTCCAATCCCCCCATGTGTCCGGGCCCCTCTGAAGGCCTGCCTCCTCCATGAAGCCTTCCATCCTGAATCAGTGTTTGAAAGTGAATTAAAGAGGCTCCTTATCTAGTGATTTGCAAACCAGGTTCTAAAACATGGAACAACACTGGGGTAAACAAATGAATGCTGAGCGTGTGTGCAGGGGCAGGGTCCCCAGCTCCTTGCATCCTCCACCCAGGGAGATGGAAATCGTCATCCTTGCCCCTGCTCAGCAGCTGCAGATTTGTGTTTACCTGTCATGCATTTGCTGTCCGTGTAAAATCTCATCTGCAAAGGGTCCTGCTGCTAACGTATTAATGTATAATTACATATGATATTAACATAACAATAATAGTAAAATCTGGTCCACTCTTCTAATTTTGCAGCTGGAAATTCCTACAGCACTTGTTGTCACTGTGATTTGACACCTAGGGCTTATGACCCTCTGCAAGTTTAATTGTCTTTTCCTAGAGATGCCTGTCTCCTCAACGAGAGTATAAACTCTTCATGGGTCAGGACCAGGTTTTGTATTGGGACATCCCCAGAGATTAACAAGGTTAAGAAATGTTTATTTGTTGTGACTATTTATTGTCTGCTGAAGATATATCCTAAAGACATAGAGCCGTGCAGATACAACGAACGCCCCACCCCAGTCCCTCCTGACCCCTCTCAAGGTAGCCACTCCACAAGAGAGTCAGAGCATTTCTCCGCATTTTATATCCCACATATAAGTACATGCTTACGCTATGTGATCAACATTCCTGCCTTCTGATGGGGAAGCTCAGAGGCACGTGAGAGGGCGGCTGCCTTCGGCGTGTGCCTCGTTTCCCAGGTGGCCTCGGTGCTCTGTGTGGGCAGGCAGACAGCTTGTTCTGTCACCCCTAAACATGCTTCTCCTCCCAATGTACGTCGCATGCTGATTCCAGGGACAATTTCTGCTCATGCCTTGAGGATGTGGTGTTGTTTCCTCTGTGGGGACCCTGGCAGAAGAGACACAAGCAAAAAGCAGCATCACCAATCTGTTGAACAAGCCAAATCCGGGCCAGCCTGCTTGGTGTGCATCTTGGCTTTGTCACATATTAGCTGAGTGTCTGCAGCAAAGTTAGGCAACCTGTCTGTGCCTCAGCTTCCTTTTCTGTGAAGTGGGGTACAGTTGTATCTAGACATAAGGTTCTTGCGAGGATCAAGTTACTATAAGAAAAGCACTTTAAACAATGCATTTTAGGTGTTTGATAAGTGTCAGTGACCGTGGTTTTGGTGTCAAGATACTCTGTGTTGCTGAGATTCACTGGTTTAGAAAGACCTGTTTCAGGAGTCTCCGGGAAATGCTAGGTCACACTGAAAGGGCTGGGTGTTAAATGTGCCATCCTCCCCGTGGGCACTGAGCCCTCACTGGATGAGGTAGCTAAGTCTGTCCTTCAAGATCAGGTATCTTGAGACTTCCAGCCAAGATGGAGGCATAGGTAGATACACTTTGGCTCCTCACACAACCAAAAAAAGGATAACAACCAGAACTGCCAGAAAATCAAACTGTATGGAAGTCTGACAACCAAGGAGTTAAAGAAGAAATATTCATCCAGGCCAGTTAAAGGGGAGGATATGGGTAGCCTGGGCAGAGAGAACATGCAGCAAGGCAGCAGCTGGCAGACCAGGAGTTGATTTGTGTGCAGATAAGCCAGGAGGAATAATTGGGGAGTGAGACAGACTGCCCAACCTAGGGTTCCAGAAGGAGAAACTAAAGCCTCAAAACCTCTAGCTGTAAAAACCTGTGGGGGTTGCAGTGACGAGAGAAACTCCCAGGCTCACAGAAGAGTCCATTGGAGGGGCACACAGGATCCTAGAACATACACAAACCCTCCCACCCAGGAATCAGCACCAGGGAAGCACTTGAAGGGGCACAGTCTGCTTGTGGGAAGCAGGGAAAGTAATTGAAAATGGGGCAAGAGCCAAGCAAGCAGCATTGTTCCCTCTCTGATCCTTCCCCAACATAAGTATAACAATGCAGCAACATGGGTTGCCCCACCCTGACAAATGGTAGAGCCCATGGCTCCAGCCCTTACAACATAAGAAGTAGAAAGACAAAGAAATATGGCCCAAATGAAAGAATAGATCAAAACTCCAGAGGAAGAACTAAGGGATGAGGAGATAGACACCCTATCTGATGAAGAGTTCAAAACACTAATAATCAGGATGCTCACAGAAATGACTGAGTATGGTCACAAAATAAAGGAAGAAGTGAAAGAGAAATAAAGAAAGATATACAAGGAAGCAACAGTGAAGGGAAGAAAACTGGGACTCAAATAAATGATTTGGAACGAAAGGAAGAAATAAATACTCAAATAGAACATAATGAAGAAACAATTCAAAAAAATGAGGAGAGGGTTGGGAACCTCTGGGACAACTTTAAACATGCCAACATCTGAATCATAAGGGTGCCAGAAGAAGAACAAGGAATTGAAATCTTATTTGAATAAATAATGAAGGAAAACTTCCTCAATCTGGCAGAGGAAAGAGACATGTAAGTCCAGGAAGCTCAGAGAGTCCCAAAGAAGTTGGACCCAAGGAGAAACACACCAAGGCACATCATAATTATATTACCCAAGATTAAAGATAAGAAGAGAATCTTAAAAGCAGCAAGAGAAAAGGAGACAGTTATCTACAAAGGAGTTCCCATAAGACTATCAGCTGATTTCTTCAAAGAAACCTTGCAGGCAAGAAGGGGCTGGAAAGAAGTATTTGAAGTCATGAAAGGCAAGGACCTACATCCAAGGTTGCTCTATCCAGCAAAGATGTCATTTAGAATGGAAGGACAGATAAAGTGCTTTCCAGATAAGGTCAAGTTAAAGGATTCATCATCACCAAGCCCTTATTATAAGAAATGTTAAAGGGACTTACCTAAGAAAAAGAAGATCAGGCCCTGGCTAGTGTAGCTCATTGGACTGAGTGCTGGCCTGTGAACCACAGGATCACCGGTTCAATTCCCAGTCAGGGCATGTGCCTGGGTTGTGGGCCAGGTTCCTGGTGGGGGCCATGTGACGGGCAACCACACATTGATGTTTCTCTCCCTCTCTATCTCTCCTTCCTTTCCCCTCTCTAAAAATAAATAAATAAAATTTTAAAAAGGAAAGGAAGATCAAAACCATGAACAGTAAAATGACAACAAACTCACAACTATCAACAACTGAACCTTAAAAAAAAAAATGAACTAAGCTAACAACTAGGACAGGAACAGAATCACAGAAATGGAGATCACATGGAGGGTTATCAGCGGAGAGCCGGAGGAGAGAGAATGGGGGAAAAGGTACCGGGAATAAGAAGCATAATTGGTAGGTACAAAATAGACAGAGGGAGGTTAAGAATAGTATGGGAAATGGAGAAGCCAAAGAACTTATATGTACGACCCATGGACATGAACTAAGGGCAGGGAATGCTGGAGGGAAGGGGTGCAGAGGGGGATAAAGGGAAGAAAAAATGGGACAACTATAATAGCATAATCAATAAAATATACTTTAAAAAGGAAAAAAAAAAAAGACCAGTTATCTCACCAGGCCTCCTTTCTGTTCTTGGAGTCCCCATCCTCAGCCACCCTTTCCACACTTTCTCTCCTGCCCATGACTCAGATGGCACCAAATGGCTCTGTCCCTATGCGAGGGAGATGGCCATCAGAAACGTGTAGGGCCCCTTGTGCTCGATGGACCTAGTGTCAGGGGCCTGGCATGGAGCTCAGTATGAGAGGCCAGGGCCCACCCCCAGCTCTGTCTGTTAGACCCCCTAATCAGGCTCAACTCCCCCTGCCACCCTCACCCCCTGCCACCCTCACCTCCCCAGCCTCCTCCTGCTGGGGTCAACCTGTCCCAGTCTCCAGGGAAGAAGCTGTGTCATGCTTGATCAGACCCGTCAGTTTTCCTACCCACCACTCAGCTGCCTGCTGGTCCTAACGAGAGGCTACAGGAACAGGTGTTTTTAAAAGGCCTGAACACGCCCACGGTCATGTCACGGAAATAACACGCTCACAATGAGGGCTTTGGCTGTGCCTGCAACATTTTTAAAAAAATACATTTATTTTTTTAAAAGTAAATTATAGTAATTACCTCTGCATTTTTAGACTGTTTAAAACATTTTCTTTTTAAAAATCACATGTTTTAGGAGATAGAAATAAAACCACCCTACAAACTGAGAGACATGGGTTAAAGTTCTGACTTAGTCACAAAGGTGTTGCCTTAGATAGGTCGTTTTGATTCTCTGAACCTGCTTCCCCGCTTCTAAAACATTGGTTAAGGTCTCGTAACATCCAACTCTGTGAATTGTTACATAGCAACACCATAGCACATCCTGGTTCCGGCCACTGCCCTCCCTCTGGCAGGCCTATCCCCCTGCCTTCCAGATTACTCTCCCTCTCCCCTCTCCCCTGTCCCCTGTCCCCTCTCCCCTCCCCTTGAGTCCCATCAGGGGGAATCTGGATAAATACACGAACAGGATGAAAGGTCTTGCTGGCCACTCAAAGCATTTCAGACCTCAGGGACTTACGGGGTGGTCCAGCAGGGTCTGCACTCACCCCCCAATCCCACCCACCTACCCCCATGCCTGGGTGGCTGGCTCTGTCTTTCCAGGGCTCTGAAAACACCAGCAAGCCTTGCCTGTCTCACCCCCCACAGGGGCAGGACTTGCCTCAGGCCAAACAGGACCCCTGGCCCAGGGACTCATCCCTTCCCCGCGGTCTGTGGCTGTGTCGTCCCTAATAATTTTCAGGAGAGGTCTGAGCCCATTAGTTGTGGAAGAAACAACTGCCCTGTCCCAGGTCTCCAGGGAAGAAGCCACATCTTGCTTGTCGGACTCGTGAGTGTTTCTACCTGCCACTCAGCTCCCTGCTGGTTCTGACAGGAGGCTGTTCTGTGAACAGGGTTTTTAAAAGGCCTGAACATGTCCACTGACATGTGACAGAAACAAAACACTGGTGAGGGAACAGTTTTCCTTGTGAGACAGTCTCTCTGGGTCCCCAGGCCCTGTCTGTCACCGGGGTCACAGGTCTCTGCAGAGCCATACAGGGGCCGAGCCCCCAGCACCTCACCCTCAGGGATTGGGCAGCCACCTTTCCCCAGAAACTGGCTCTACCGCCTTCTCAGATGATCAGCCTCCCTGGGTACCATCATTTTGGGGTACCATCATTTTGGGGCAGAGGGAGACACTTACGGCAGCCTGCTCAGTTCTATGGGGAACGCTGAGATCTGGACGGAGTGGGAAAGAGTAAGTCTCAAATTGCTCCTGGTGGCCGAGAGATGTGGGAAGGTCAGAGCCTCCTTCTCTAGACAAACAACCCCCAGAGTGTCTCCCCGGTGGCCTCTGTTAAGCTGTCGAGCAGACCGACCGGGAGCAGAGCAGCCGTGGCCACCCAGTCAGTACGCAGGGAAATCCCTGCAGGTGCAGCCTCTCCAGCAACCGTGCAGGGGGCCACGGGGAGGTGACCAGGGTCACTGTCACAAAATACTCTTATGTTGTTCCTATCACCCAACAAATCTTCCCTGATGGCTCTTCTTGGCTGATGAACACAGAAGCAGGGCATAATGAGGCTGAGCTGGTAGCTGCTGGCCCAGTTTCCCAACCCTCACCCCCTTGGCTACACAGGAAGGGCCTGCAGGGAGAACTGGCATAAACAGCTACAAAGTTTAGAGGAACAGACCTGCTTCTTTTTTCTTTTTTTTTTTTTTAAGAAAAGATTTTATTTATTTATTTTTAGAGAGATGGGAAAGGAAGGAAAAAGGGAGGGAGAGAAACATCGAGGACCTGGGCCACAACCCAGGCATGTGCCCTGACGGGGAACTGAAGTGGCGACCTCTTGGTCCGCAGGCCGGCTGGAACAGACCTTCTGACAGGGAGTCAGGACAGAGGGAGAAGGGCCTTTCAGCAGGTGCGGGGCTTGAAACATGAATGCTTTCAGAGTGAAATAAAGGGCACAGGCACGCGCCCTGACTAGTGTGGCTCGGTGGGTTGGGTGTCAACCCACAAAGCGAAAGGTCACTGGTTTGATTTCCAGTCAGGGCACATGCCTTGGTTGCAGGTTCAGTCCCCGGCCAGACTACATACGATGATGTTTCTCTCTCACACTGACATTTCTCTCCCTCCCTTCCCCTTTCTCTAAAAATAAATAAACAAAATCTTTGTAAAAAAGGAGAGCCAGGAGATAGAGGCACATACAAGTCTGGAGTCCCTCAAAGAAGAAATGGAGTCGATCACCTGGGTCCACAGTAGCCTCCATCCCTCCTTCAGGCCCTCTGCTCAGAGTACTCGGCTCCTCGCCACTCAGAAGGGGCTGGGGGTCCTAGGAGCAGCAGCAGTGGCAGCACCTGGAATTTGTTGGGAGTTGGACTCTCAGGGCCCAGCCAGACCTACTGAGGCAGACCCTGCATTTTAACAAGGTCCCTGGGTAACTTGTCTGCACCTCTGAGCCTGAGGAGCACGGGCCTAGCCACCCAGGCTGCTGCCCCTACCCCACCACCCCCAGGCTAGTTTTCCTGGGCTCTGGGCAGGGGCCTCACCCTCCTCTCTCATGTCACATCTGTCATACCCTGTGGCTCTGCACTCTGCCAACCACCAGCTGGAAAACAAAAGTCTTCCTAGTCCATGCCATTGTGTACCTGAAGGTAACTTAGTGTGTCACCAAACACACAGAGCATTGTCACACTAACACATGGCAATAATCTTAACCCAAATGCCACCTGGGAAAATGTAGGGCACTGAACGATGTCAGTGGGGAGCCAGTACTTTGAGCCACTCCGGGGCAGGTGCCTGTGATCCAGGCTTACTCTGTGGAGGATGGTTTGATTGTCCCTCTTTTCACAGGCTCAGCCTATCATGCTCCTGTGGGAGAGGAGAGAGAAGCAAGGATGCAGGGCAGGCTAAGTAAGGCACCTGTAAGAGGTGACAGGATGGCCTGAGGCCAGGTGTCTTCTGCACCCCAGTCGTGTACCTGGTGAGCAGGGCACCAGCTCTGGAACCAGGACAGCCTAGGTCAGAGGTGAGAACCTGGGCCTGGTACCTTCAGGCTTTGGGCATCTGTCTCCTCACCTGTAAAAGAATGATCCCCAGTGGGTCACAGTGTAGATTAGCACCTACACTGAGCCAGTCACAAGAGCTCATTCGTTTGTCGGTTTTCTCTCCCCCTTCTTGGTGGCTCAGTTCAGGGTATAAAACGTGTTGGTTTGACATACTCGTATATTGCACAATGATCGCCCAAAGCGTGAGCTAGCACTGCGATCATGTCGCATAATTACCACTTCTTCCGTGGTACTGCATCCATTTTGCATGAGGAAACTGAGGCAGGCTCAGAAAGGTTAAGTAACTTGCCCAAAGTCCCACTGCCAGAGCCTACCCTATTAGCCACTTGTCCTCCTTAAAAAAAAAAAAAAAAAAAAAAAAAAAAAAAACATGTAAACCTTTCCCTGGGCTGTTCTGGGGTTTTAAGACACCCTGAACTCCATGAAGCTGTCTCCAAAATTTCCTTTCTCCACATGAGCTAAATGGTCTTCAGTTTTACTGCAAGAGAGGACATGAGGATGAGGAACAAACAAACCCTTTCTAATGAGGTAGGGACCTTGCATTTGAATGACCCAGGCCAGCCCTGAAAGGTAATGAAGGGACAAGTATGAACTCCAACATCACTGAACTTCCGAGAGCTGAGGACGGTTTTCTCCCATCCCGCACTCCCACCCAGGAAGTGGAGTCAGGAGGACTGGCACTGTGCCAAGGTGTCCTGTTTTAGAGTGAGGATGATAGGAGTCTCCCCCTGAGCAAATCAGGGTGTCTACTCTCATAGAAGCCCATCTACATCCATTAGGACTGGGAATTGGAACAGGGGGCCTAGGCCTGGGGAGTCTCAAGGGGAAGAGAAATAAAAGAAAGAAGGCCACACCCCAACCAGCTCCTTCATCTGGGCCACAAGCAGGGAACCTCTAGAAAGCTAACTCCATGCGCCTGGGTGTGTACCCTGGCAGCTGGGCCACCAACTGCGTTAGACCCGGGGGTTATCCCTCAGCCTCTCCCACCTGCATCTGGACATCATTAACTGGGGCTGCTACCTTCTCGGCAGTCTTGTAAACCTTGTTGGCTGGTGGAAGGCTTATAGCCCTTTTTATTGTGGTGATGGTAGTGGTGGTGGTTGACTCCTCCTTTTCTTTTGGTCTTTCTGAATTAGCAAAGCCAACGCCAAGTGCCTTCCTGGGAGACTCACATCCTGACGCATTTATGTAAAGCCCAAACCTGATGTGGCAACCCCCAGAAGGCCCTGAAACATATTTTAAAAGACATATGTATGCTGTGAAAATGATGTAGCCTCATGAGCATGTTGTATGAGTTGTGTTTTTTATTTTCTGTATTTTATGATACTTGGATGTCTCGGGGCCTGCCAGAGTCAGCTAATTCCTAGAAATAGCAAACAACATGGCTAAAAGCAAGCCTTTGCTATGCAAACCAAAGAATCCTGAGTCCACACTTCCACGCATCTCCTTTCTCTAGCTCTCTCCCACCCGGCCAATATTCCTGCTGTCCCAGATCACCCAGGGCCAGGTACCAGATAACTAGAGAGTGCGCCAGAGCCCAGAGCCCTGCTGACATCCAAACTCTCCAATCACAGCCTGCTTATCCTGGCCCATTCCTCCCCACAAAAGCTACTATGAGGCCTGTGCCCATGCTCACTCCTCCCCCTTTCTCCTCCCCACCCTGCCCCGTGTGACCCCACAAAGGGTGTTGTGACACTTGTTTCTGGGGACCCGTGAGTATAAACACATCTTCCTTCATGACAGTCATTTCTGTGTCTGCACGTGTTACCATGATTGCTTAAAACAAACCCCAGGTATATTTTGAAACGTGCTTGTACAAGACATTCTATAAATGCACCCCCACTTCCCACCCTGGAGAGTGGCACTGGAGGCAGGTCGGGTGGGTAGGTGACACCAGGGCCATGCTTGGGCTACAAGTTTATGGGACTTCATTTCCAGTTATGGTTCTGTAATCTCTGTAAATCTTAGGTTCTTTGCCAGAAAAACAAGAAATTTTATTAGATGATTCCAAAGTCCCTTGTAATTCTAAATGTCTATGTCTTTGGATTTAGGTGGCTTTTAAAATATGTAATGGAACCCTGGCTGGTGTGGCTCAGTGGATTGAGCGATGGCCTGCGGATCAAAAGGTAACCAGTGCAATTTCCCGGGAGGGCACTTGCCTGGACTGGCTCAGTTGGGGGTGTGTGATAAGCAACTGGTTGATGTATCTCTCACACATCAATGTTTCTCTCCCTCTCTTTCTCTCTCCCTTTGCCTCTCTCTAAAAATAAATAAATAAAATCTCTTTAAAAATGTAGTGGAGTAATATACTCATATACATGCTGATGATATAATATGAAGTTGGAAGGAAAACAGGATATAAAATTACACTTATCCTACTGGAAGAAATATACAAAGAAGAAGCTTAATGAAGGGATGAGATCATGGGTCAAAATGTATATTTCAAAAATGTTTAAAGAGACCAAAGTTCACATCAGGGCAGAGCTGGTAGTCCTTCTCTCATTTCTGTACCTTTTATAAATGCCCTGTATGAGTTTCTAGGGGTCAGAAGTCCAAAATGGGTCTTACATTTTGACCCATTTTGTCAAGGTGCCAACAAAGCTGTATTCCTTCTAGAAGCTCCAGAGGAGAACCCATTTCTTCCTTCTTCCGGCTTCCAGAGGCCACAGCATCCCTGGGCTCCCACTCTGCTCCCCCTGCCGCTTCCAATGCCAGCAAAGGCCGGTGTGTCTTCCCCACCCCCATCACCCTAACCTCCCCTCAGTGGCTCATCTCCCCTGACTCAACTCTCTGCCACCTCTTCAACATGCAAGGATGTGCTGATTATACCAGCCCCACCTGGATAATCCAGAATGACCTTTTCATCTCAAGGTCAGTTGATTAGCAACTTTAATTTCATCTGCAACTTGTTTTTCGGCAAAGCACGGTCACAAATTACAGGGATTAGGGAGGGCATAGCCACAGGGGGGAGGAGCAATATTCTTCTCTGGAATTCTATTCCATCTAGAGAGGTCCCCCTACAGCCCCTTTTGTGTCTTCTTGATTGTCCTTGGTCATTTCTCCCAGTTTAAGCTGCATGGCATAGGGAAGACACGGCACAGGGAAGAGCACAGACCTTACTCTGGGGTCTGCCTTGATCCTGTGCTCCCTTATGAACAAATAATGCTGCCAGACAGTGATATGCCTCATGGTACCTGAAGCTGGACAGCCAGCCAGCAGACATTTACTGAGGACCTCCCAGGTGCCAAAAGCTATGCCAGGTATTAGGGATAATATAAATGTGAGGATGATACAGTCCCGCTCAGAGAGCTCACAGTCTAAGGAATAAAAGGACCCATCCACAGAAACACCCAAATACACAGCACAAAAGGAAATACAGGTGAAGGCAAGTGCTGTGGGTGCATCCACATTCTGAAGGCACATTTGAGATCTGAGGAGGTGGTGGTGGGAGAGGGGAGCCCAAGCTCAGATCCAGATCTAAATTTTTAATTTTTTTAAATTATAAACTAGTACAAGGAAATGCCCCTTGTTCTGCCTTTTTCCCATCCTACGTCCAATCTGCTATTTCCATCTCACTGATCAGCAGTAACTGAGGTTTTGAAATCCTTCCAGATATATTCTATATGTTAAAACGCTCAAATGTAATATATTATACTGATAACTTGTAACTGTTTTTTTACACAATAGGTTCATTCTATAACTTTTCTTTTTGCAACTCAAATCAGCCTCTGACCAAACTGAGGATATTTTCACAAGTCAATACAAGTGTGTTTGTATGTTTCTACGGTAAATCCCTAGGCATGGAATACTTGTGTCAAACAATATGCCCAGTTTTAATTTGGACGGATTTTGCCAACATTCAAATATAAGACGCTGATTTATTCTCCCTCCACATTGGTGTGGGAACGACCATTCCTCCACCAGCCACCAACGCTGGGTATTGTCCATCTTTTGAGCCTCTGCCAATCTGATAGGTGGGAAAAGGGCATCTCAGTGTGGCTTTGATTTGCATTTCTCTAATGATGAGTGTGATTAAACTCTTTTTTCCATGTGCCTGTTTATGTTTTAAATTTTGGGGCCATCTGGGATTTATTTTGTTACAAGAATAGAACTTTATTTTTTCCAAATGGCAGCACTAATTATTAAATAATTCACATTTCACCCACTGATTTGAAATGCCACTTAGCTCTAAATTTTAAAAATAAAAAGAGGCCATGTCAACATAAACCTCATACCATATAAAAATATTAACTTGAAATAGGTCATGGTTTTGAAGGCAAACTATAAAACCTTTAGATGATGACACAGGAGAGCATCTTCAGCACCTACAGATAAGCAAGAGGTTCTCAGACAAGACACCAAGAGCAAAAATCTGTAAAATAATAAATTTATAAATTGGATTCTACCAAAATTTAAAACTTTTGTATTGTGAAATATCCTGTTAAAAAGATTTTTTTTAAAAAGACAAGATACAGACTAGAAGAAAATATTTGCATTCCACACATTCAACAAAAGTTTGCACATAGAATATACAAAGAATTATTAAAACTCAACAGCAAAATCCAAAAAAAAAATTATAACACGGGCAAAGAGTTGAACAGATAGTTCACCATTAAGTCCGCATAGACGTCAAAGCAGCACATGGAAAGATATTCAACATCACTAGCCATTTAATATACTGATGTCAATTTCCCGGCATTATATTGTAGTGCAGTTATATAATGTTATTATTGGGGTAAGCTGAGGGTACTAATTTTGCACATTTCTGTGAATCCATAACTATTTCAAAAGAAAATGTTTAAATTTTTTTGAAATGAAAAAAGGAGAAAAGAAAATCATCTTTACCAAAGACCATCCTATTGCACAAGCTGCTTCATCCACAATAACCTATTCCTATCTAGCCTACCCACACAACATAACTATCCTTTTAAAAAGTTTACAGTCCAATGGAAGTTTCCTCAGACCAGGACTACAGAAAAGTTGCATATAATAAAAATAGTTCAAAAGATCACCTGCATACCAGATTCAGCAACTGTTAATATTTTAACCCATTCACTTTATCATATGAGATGGATCCATCGGTATCATTGTTTCTGGACCATATAAGCGTAAGCTAAATACATCGTGGGACTTAGTCCCTGCATACTTTAGTGTTTATTTTCTAAGAATATTCGTTTATACAGTGACAGTAGTGTTATCAACTTCAGTAAATTTAACATTGATTCAATACTTTAATCCACCATCTCTATCGCACTTTTCATCAGTGGCTCCAATAATGTCCAGTGCCGAATCCAGCCTGGGGTCAGGAACTGCACTTCGTTGTCACACCTCTTTGAGAACCTTAGTAGATGCAGCTTTGCTACCAATTTCTCCTTGTCACGGGGCACCCAGAATTCCCACCTGTAAACTGAAATGGTGGTAGTTGCCTCACCTATCTTTTGTGAGTGAAGATAGATGCGTTAACAATACCATCTGGTATTGTGGAGTATTTCTCTTCTGCATCATTATTCCCCAGAAGCATCTAAACATTCTGTTGTGGGTTGACGCGGAGGATACCCGCTTTAGCTTTCGCTCCCAGCCTGGGACAACGACACAATAGCGGACGAGGCCAGCTGGGAAGAAAAGGAATTTGGGAAGGAACCTCCTAGGGCAGAGGGACCCGAGACTGTGAGAAGGCCTCCCTTTTTCCGCCCCCTCACCTGGAGCACAGGGCGGCCAATCGGCGGCTCCATCCAGGTCTCTGCCGCCAATGGGAAGTCGGCGCGGCGCGCGCCCCCAGGGCTATAAGCGCGCGCGGGCGGTGGAAAGTGAAAGTGGGGCGGCGGCCGCAGGCGCAGCAGCTGGTCCGCGTCCTGGGTGCAGCCGAACCGGCGGGATGCTCAGGGCTCCGGAGCCGCGGCCCGGGCAGGCAGGGACGGTCACCCAGGCCAGGCCGCTCACCTCCTTCCTCATCCAGGACATCCTGCGGGACAGCAGCGAGCTGCGCGACAGCCACATGGGCAGCCCGCAGCCCCGGCCCGCGCCCCCGCACCAGCGGGCGGCGGGGCGACACCCAGAGTCGGAGCTCCAGGGGAGAAGAGAGGACGCTGGAGCGCAGGAAGATGATCCGATCCTTCAGCCGGGCACCGTGCCTTGGGAGGCCAAGTCGCCGGCGGAGAAGGAGCCAGGTAAACCCGCGAGGCCTGGGAGGCCGGGCTGGCCCGGGTGGGGTCTGGCCGAGGTCGAACCTCCTACAGGCTGCCCTGGAGTGAGGGCGGGCCCAGTCGCACCTCAGGGAGCTCGGGCTGCAAGGATGAGGGGCCCGCGGCGACAGGCGTAGGGACCGCACTGCCTTCCGCCGCGGGCGCGCCACAAATCTTGATCCTGAGCCCCAGCGCCCAGGTGGCGCAGGATGTAGACTCGCCCGCCCGGTGCTCCGCGCTCCGTTGGCTCCCAGCTTCTCAGGTTCAAAAGCCAGAGCGCACGCAGCGCCACTGTACCACCAGTGTCGGTGGAACCCCGACCCTGGGACACAGCCACCCCGCGATTTTCGATCGGTGCCAGCCCCACGTTACCTCTTCGCACCTACAATTGATGTATAACAACTAATTGATAATCACTTATATGAATATATTAGGATTTGCCCGGCAAAGACCCCCTTCGGTTCCCAATCACAGGAGCAATAGAACAAAGTTGGGAGTTCCCGCTGGTCTTCAGGACATAGAACTCCGTTGGGACATTTAAAGTAGACTTACTTCCTTTCCCATCTCTCCTTATGAGGCATCCTAACGGCTGGTTTAGGAAAAAAAAAAAACGTTGGTGGGGGGTGGTCTGGATCAAAGCCAGAGAAGGTGCTTGGGTAGCCCTCACAGCCTCTCCTCTCACCCAAGCCCACTCTTGCCGTCCAGATGTTAACACCAAACACCCTTGGGTTCTTCACGAGGCATTTTATTTCTTGGTGTCTTCCCTACCTCCTTTCTCTCACCCCTCCTTAGTACGGATACCCAGAACCCCTGCTTCATTCTGCCGAAGGACATAGCAGGAAGATCCTCCACTAACCCTGTTACTTTGGGTTCTTGATGGCTATTAGAAAACTAACACATAGTACAATTACGCACTCACTCCCCACCTCGGAGACCTGCTTAGTCATGCGAAAAAAGTGAGATGTATCCAAGATGACAGTGCACTGTTTGTTCAGTCACTGAAGAGATAAGGGTGGACTGAATTCTGTCCTCTTCCCTGCTAACATGTAACTTTTTCCTTCCCCGCCCTTCTTCCCCGTCTTGTTTCCAGATAGGGACTTGGAGACTTACCTGTTGGACTGTGAAAACGCTTCAGCCACCTCCCCGAGCTTGCCCCAAGCTCCCAAGCAGCCACAGAAGCGCTCCCGAGCCGCCTTCTCCCACACTCAGGTCGTCGAGTTAGAGAGGAAGTTCAGCCACCAGAAGTACCTGTCAGCCCCTGAAAGGGCTCACCTGGCCAGGAACCTCAAGCTCACTGAGACCCAGGTGAAAATATGGTTCCAGAACAGACGCTATAAGACCAAGCGAAAGCAGCTCACTTCAGACCTGGGTGACCTGGAGAAGCATGCCTCCTTGCCAGCCCTGAAAGAGGAGGGCTTCTCCCGGGCCCCCTTCCTCTCCATGTACCACAGCTATCCTCACTACCCCTACCTGTACTGCTGGGGAAGCTGGCACCCAGCTTTCTGGTAGCTGCCAGCTCAGACAACAGCCACCCACATATGATCCACAACTGCCTTCCCCAGGCAGTCTTTCCACAAGTCCAAAGGGGCCAGAGCCAGGGAGGGCTGGGGAGCAAGAGACATGCAGACCAAATCTGCTGGAGGTTTGCATGGAAATTTCAGAGTCTTCACTGGTGGGCCAGGGGAAGATCTGGACCAGTGAATAATTTAGTATCCAAACAGTTCCCCCAACAGATGATGTAGGTCGTTTTTGCTTTTAGAGACCTGTTTGAAATGGGGAGGGGTAAAGTCAAGTGGTTTCCAGTACTTGACATTGATTTTGTACGAGTTCATCCAAAAAAGTGCTTTTGTATGAGTGCTTCTGAGGATTTCGTTCCTGTAATTTCGTTCTCTGACGTAACCAAGCAATGACTCTGAAAGATCAAACCTGAGAAAAGACAGCCAAGATGAGGATGTCACCTACCGAATTAGACTTAAGTTCAAAAGCCTCATTGGCTTTGGAATATGACCAAGGTTTGTCTTTGTCCCTGTGAGAGAGGGAAGTAGAGGATCTCGCTGAGAAACCGGTCACACTCAGCGCGCTCTGGCTTGGGCTGAGATGGATAGGAGGACATGAAAATATAAGCTGCTTCTTATTCCTTTTTTAAGAGTACGCCAATTTAAGTACTTGCAGTGCAGCCCAAGTAGACCAAGAAGCACTCACTGTGGGTTTAAGACAAGCTGTATGAACAGAACACTACTGTAAGAAGTGGGCTTAGGCCAGATGAGTCTCCATATGTCCAAGACAGAAGCCAAAGGGGAAGTCTCCACACTGCTGCTGGGGACATTGCAATTTTATTAGCAAAAGGTATTTAAAAAAAAATAAACAACAACAAAACCTCTTCTGGATCTTTTGCCCTGGGCCTGAGAATTTAGAATGAGAAGGCTCCTGGAGTCCTCAGGCCATACAACTCATAACTACATCATGACAGATCACACAATTAATTCTTTACCCGCCTTCCTTATATTTTTTGTTCCTTTTCCACAGCAATCACCCACAGAATGAATGGCTTCTTTTCCATCCAGACTTTTAGTCTGGCTGCACCTAACATATGTCTTCCTTATTTAGCCTGAGATCTGGTCTATTTTTGCCCCCCAAACTTTATCTTTCCTGGGTTAAAAAAAAAAAGGGGGGGGGGTAGGGGCCAGATTCTGAATTGGCCAAAAGACATGCATTTTTTGGTATCTAACAATTCGTATTTTTTTTCTTTTAAAAATACACAGCATTAAATCCCAAGTCCTATTTAAAGATTTGACAGCTCCAGAAGGTCACTGCTGCTTTTATAGGACTTTCTGGTGGCTGTTGTTACAGTTCAAAGTCTGACAATTCTTTGGGATCCCTGCAGGCAGAGGAGGTGGGAGGAGTGGCTTTCACACACAAGGGAAAACAGCGCAGACGCAGGGTCAGCACCTGGTGCTGTTGAGCAGTTCGGTGGAAACTGAGGGCTCAGGCGCAGGTAGGGAAGAAAAGGTGGCCTGGGCATCAGGCAGCCCTGTCCTTGATCAAGCCGATGGGCCTAGAGCACTTTGCAGGAAGAAGCTAAGAAAAAAGAAACAGTTTTTGAAACACAACATCATTGTGACTTCCATTACAAGACAAACAAAATCTGTCCAGATGCTTTGGGAACTGTGTTTAATGCCTATTAAAAAAAAAAACAAAAAAAACACAAACCACGGATCCCCCAAATGACACACCTTATGACTTCAGAGAGAAGGAGAAGAGGGCAGAGGAGACATGTGTCCACTGTTCTGTTTTCACCCGGTTGTCTCAGGTGACCTGGGAGAGGGAGACATCAGAATGAGGAAAACCAGCTACTAATGAGGTGCTGAGGCCTGGAAATCTCTTGATCCCACCACTTAATTCTCTTTAGTGAGAAGCCTTTCGATTTCCTCCTATTAAAAGGGCCAATTTACTGTTGGTGGCAAAACCACCAAAGTAGATAGAAAGCTGGCCTGTTTCACCCCACTGTCTATTGTTCGGGCTCCACGGTGAAATACTGTAAAATGCCCCGTGCTGCTGACACTTCTCGGGAGTACAGAAGGCAGCACAGCCCAAATCTTTCTCCTGTTCACGTGTCTGGTGAGACAGTGTTCAGTGCTCATTCTCTGCTCAGTACCCTTTTTCTCCCCACCTTCTAAATTTAATTCTTACAACCTGCAATTCTGCAAGTATTAGACATTTAACTGTGCTATGCACTGTATTGCAAAATAAATAAATAAATAAATAAATAAATAAAAGCCTTTGTTTAAAATGACTGGGTTTGTGCATCCATCTTGCCTTCCCCCCGCTGAAGCCAGTCACTCAGCTGTCTGAACTGGCAGAGCAACATTTGAAGAGCTGGTGTGCCGGTGTCTGAGGGGGAGCTGGAGGGCGCCCCAGACTGTGCCACCCCCAGCCTGTTTTCTGTCCTGCTTAATAAGTTAGTGAGGCTCTCTATATGTGTAACAAACTCCGCTT